>JAASLG010000607.1:0-19761 GCA_013365235.1 Cercospora sesami | reverse complement strand
TATCGTGTCAGTTTGTGACGTCTTGGTGATCGGTCATGTATGTCCATGTCACAACCTCGAGTGATGGGCAATATCTTCCACATTTTCATTTTGCTTGTTCCGCCGATCAGGTGTGTGGTCAGTCAAAGAGATCGTGGGTTTTTCGTCTGTTGTATCACGTGCATCGGAGTATCGGAAGGAAAAGAGTTCCATAGAAGTTTTGCCTCCGTGGTGCGACTTCAGCTTGATGGCAAACAACGCGAGTTTGTATCTGATCTGGCTGCTGGAAGAGTTGTCCTGGTACCAGAATTTTTGAGTCACAGTAAGGACAATCGCGCCCAACTCTCTTTGCGTCATTCATAGCCGCGTGAAATCGCACTCGTGGCTTCGATACCTCAAGGACTTTCTGACACGATACAAGCACCGCGGTTGCTTGGTGATCATCGGGTGTGGCCAGAAGCAAGAATCGGAGCAAAGCCGTCGGTGGAGAAGACGCGAGGTTTTGATGAGTTGAGGTCGGAACAAGGCAGATTCCAGCCAGCAAGAGCAACGGCGAATTCCATCCGCACAGTATGGAAGTCGCGAATGCACCCACTCTTTTGCTGGTCGACCTGCCGCCAGCCGCGCTCGCCGGCATCGACCTTCTCTCGTTCACAGTGACGCCTCGCTTTCGCGGCGTCAAAGACCTGCCGACAGGCTATCACTTCGCCTTCTCCGGGACGAGCACAGCATTTTCCGAGCGACACGGATTGTGGTTCCATGTGTCAAGTGGTTCTTCAGCCAAAGGCGCGCCTCTCTTCATTGCGAAATGGGACGCTGCGAACGAGACTCTCGGCGCCGTGACCGACGAGACCGATCGTCTTCGTTGGAGGGCCAATTTGGGATCGATCTGGAAAGAAGGCCTGACACCATATCGACAGACGAGTACTGATACGAACGTCAGCGCTAAAGAGGAAGTCAACGACTGGCCAACATTGACATCAGCCATCAACGCGTCACTTTTGGCGAGGATCACAGGCGGCGTCTCTGACCATTGGTATCTTACGTCTGCAAGCTCAGCTCGGCGAGATATCGAGGACATTCCTGGGCTTGATGAACATGACAAGAAAGCACTACAGGCAGACAAAGAGCTGAACTTCTTACCGGTCGACCTCAAGAAGACCTGGCGCGAAGGAGCGACTGGTCGCGAGAGAACTGAAGCAGCACAAGATCGGTCCTGGGCACTTGCGCACCTGGTCGATACACATTGCACTGATGGAGACATCAACCAAATTCTCGGCGAACTACAATTCTGCTTTCTGATGATTCTCACAATCAACAACTTCAGCTGTCTCGAGCAATGGAAACGGCTCTTGTCTATGATCCTCACATGCAAGACCGCTGTTGCAGAGAGTCCAGATTTCTTCGTCAGCGCCCTAGCTGCACTGCGCTTACAACTTCAGCATTGTAAAGACGCGGAAGGTGGTCTGATCGATCTTGCAGACGATGGTGGATCCTTACTCAAAGCTCTGCTCTTCCGCTTTCGAAATGGTCTGGAAGGCATGACTGGGACCGGTGTGTCGGATGTCGTTGACGAACTCGATGATCTTGAGGATTACCTGCGCCAAGAGTATGGCTGGACGTTGGGCGGCGACCATCTCCGATCCGGCGTTCTCGAGCTTGAAGATGGCGAGCAGCTACACATGGACAGTACCATTTACGATGAAGATGATGAGACTGGCGAATATGCACCACAAATTGTGGACCTGACGCCGGAGCAAGCAAAGCTCCTCAATATCACACCAGACGACGCCCGAAAGCTAGGCATAGATCTTAGCAAGGCATCTCTTCACGAACCTGCACAAGAAGTCGTGGACTCGGATGAGGAGTCAGACAGCGATCTTGATCGTCCACTAGCTCTCGATGCTGGTGACGAAGAGGAGATGCAAGATTTGGAAGACATGGACTCTCGGTACTGAGATCGTACTCATTCTCGCTCTTCATTCCGTCAAGGAGTCAGAGGTCTGGAAGTGCATAGACTACAGCAAATCACACCCGTATACCTCTGCTGTGCGACCCGAGTTGGCGAAATGACCGGACTGTGATGGAGGGGAGACACGGCGACTTGCTGCATGCCGCTACCGACCATTTGCTTGTACAGAGCACAACTACTGGTCTAGCTCTAGACGGATACTGCGGAAGATGGAAGGTACCTCCTCGCGTATCTGACCAGCATTCGAGAACCACATGGCGAGGTCGCCGAACCCTCCATCAGCTTTCCGCGTGCAGACCGCACAAGAGAGTTTCAAAGCTGTGCAGCTCCGGATTGAAGCGGAATGCCACGGGGTAAAGTCTTGGAGAACAAGGCCTCACAGGAGGAACACAGCTATGCGTGACCATCATGGTTTCCCGTCCGTATGTATCGTGTAGAACAACACGGCGCTGCGCGAGGTGCCCAACTGCACGTCTTGATGCCAGCGTGGCTAGACTGCGCATTCGCCTGTCAAACCCTGGTCAAACTCACCCCTGTCAAATCCATGTGGCTCATCGAACGGAGTCAACAGATGTGAGAACAGTGCCTGTGCGCCGGTTCCACCAATTGTGCCTGGAACCAGCGCTTTCGCGTTCTCATGTGTGGATGACTGACCAGTGGCATGCTTGACATGTCTTTCACAGAAGTCAACAACGACTGGGTGCGTTGTCAAATTGGACGCCTTGCGAAAGAGAGGGCATGTGTCGCGCCAACGGATCTCGGACATCCCGAGAACAATTGACCACGCGCTGCCACTTGCCTGGTCAGTATACTCGCCTATGCGAGTGGTTTTTGATGTTCAGGTACGGCTGACGGACACATGGCAAGCGGCTGACAAAAACTCCTGCCACGAGCTTGGTACTCATGTCTGCGCCCGGATGTGAGCTTGGTCGGCCGAAGGAATTGATCAGCAACATCTCACCGATACCTGTCTCGCATCATTTGATCAGTGAACAGGAAAATTCTTGACAACAGACAGAACTTTTGCTAGTGCAGACAGATGTTCTTGTTAGTATGATAAATTCTTCGTCTACTGCTTTCCAAGCGCATGGCGCTGACCCACGGCGAACAAAGAGTGTCGGCGTTACGATGTTTTGTCAGCGGAGTTTAGAAATCCATCGTGTCATCGACCCTGGTTGCAGATCTGTCGCGTGCCAAAAGAACGGCAGCCGAGCAGCCCTATGTCTGACCCTGACCTGTGGCTTGTTGGAACGGACGAGGAGCGAGATCGCTTCGTCCGTCCCGCTCGCTCGCACGCTCGACCCCGAATTCGACGGTCGGTGTCCACGGAGAGCGCGGCAGCAATGCATACCACTTTCGCTCAGCGACAGGTATGAAAGCCGCTCCACATGATCAGATTTGGATTAGTTGGCATCCTGCGAATCTGTGCAAGCTTTGTGTCAATTTTGGGCGCCGTGCCTCAATGTAGGGCACCACGGTCGAGTGAAACGCCCTTCATCAGGCAGAGACAATGGTTAGGGCAAGCCGGCTGTTCACTGTGATGGTTTGTTATAAACAAAAGCTCGGCGTTGGGTCCTGGGCAACTGCCTGATCGGATCTGCCCATGAACGGCCAAGCAACGTAGGACATGAGGCTCGTGCGAGCAGGAGCGTAGCAACAGGCAGCTCTACCACGGACGATAGCATGCGGGAGCCTGAGAGCAGAAGCAATGTCTTGTATCCACGACTGCAACGGCACGGAGAGAATGCACCGCCGGCCCTCGCATCGCGTGGTTGGAGAGCGTCCGAGATTTGTGAAATTTTGATTGGAGGAGCCTAGCCAAGAGGATTCATGGTCAGTGGCTTTTACGGAATTTAGGTCGTTCCGCTTGCGCATTGCGGCCGAAGTGCATTGACACCTCGTTCTGGAGTTTACACGGCGTACCATGCTGTTGCTCCGGACGATCGACTCATCGCCCATGCATGAGCATACCGAAATGGAACACCGCAATGTCTCAGTCGCTGGAACTGGAAGTCGTGGTGTTGGCAGTTATGCTCCAGTTGTGACCAAGCCTAGGGCCAACGTTGTGTGCATCAGGCCGGCATGATGGCCGACCGGTGTGGATGTATCAGCCGTATGCAATGCTCGCACGCAATGCGACCTGGTGTGCAAGCCACAGCAATGCGAAATCAGCATGTGAGACGAGAGGCTGTGAAACGGCGACGTATACCTATACGCCGGGTACGAGATTGCGACAAAGCCTCAAGTTGCTGCCTGAGCGAAGCGGCTTCGCTGCGGCAGCGGACACGCACGCACTGTACAGTAGCTCGGGCACAGTAGGCTCGCTATACTGGGGCCTGAAGAGGATGCCTGCGCGCCAAATGCCAATGACCTGGGGCAGCACTCGGCGAATGGCGCAGCCGGGGCCAAGCCAGAGGGGTGAATCATCTGGTATCGCGGATGAGCAATCTGCGACAGCGTTGCCCGCCATACTGATTATACTGCCAGATGGAGCAAATGATGATTAGAAGCGCAGCAGCGCAGTTATGACTCTGCCCTACGGACGAAATCCTGCAGCAGTCCACGCGTGAGAGCGGGACCCGGGGCAGTGCTTACAGAGCTGCCCGAGTGACGGGCGGTCTCGTCTGTAATCAAGGCGGACGGAGCCTGCGGACTGCCGTGATGCGATTGGGCCGTGGCGCTGCAGAGGATTCTTTGTGCTGACGAAAGACCAAGCACAAGGTTTGCAGGGGCCCGGTGCATGCTTGCCGGCGGTGTTTAGAGAGACGACCGGAGATTCGGTTCCAAGGCACAGCATTCACGAAACATTAATACACTCGTCTGCTCCCAAACGGATCGCTCTTGGTATCACTCTACAACACTACAACACAAAGCACACTATCAGACAACGCTTTGATCTACCAGCTTTCCAAGAACCATCCACGCCATCATAGTACTTCGGCACTCGATAACCTAGCTCTACTCCGAACAACTCTATTGGCTTCGGGGTGACTCAGGCAGAACGATTTCGCCATTCCAGACCAGACTCACACCTACTTTGAGTCACTTGATCAATTTAACAAAATGACTTCCCGACTACGACTTCAATCTTCTTTCGAACCATTCCAGGCCAACGCAGTTGTCCAGACATCACCCACACTGCCACCAGCCAAGAAGCAAAAGATGTCTCTCACACAAACATACTACGTTGCCTCCACTGCGAGGACGAAGCTTGGACGTGAAGCAGGCCGTGCAGACCACGACTTGCGATTGCTCGTCGGACACGCCAACCTTTTGGATTCTCTCATGGTCGAGCTCGCCGACGCTGAGCGCGAACAAGAAGCGTGGTTCAACCAATCCGTCAAGAAGGCTTCCAAGTCCGAAGAGCCACGACACGTGCAATGGATCGACACTATCGCAGAGGATGACGAAGACGACTCCGATCTCGAGTCTGACGACGGATCTGACATTTACGACGAGGACGAGGAGATGTTCAACATCCCACTCAGGAAGATCCGATCACCACCAGTTGAGATCTCATCACACGAGGTTGATGAGGACATGGGATCCGACGACGACGAGTACGAGGAGGAGCTCGCTCTCAGTCGAGTGCCATCAAACCGCCACTCTCCTCCAGAACTTACCCTCGACTCCGACTCGGACTCCGAAGACGACATGCCATCCTCGCCTGAGCAATCGCTCTTCGAGCTTAGCGAAAAGGAACGACAACAAATAGCGACGACAGCCTTCTACGACTCCAAATCATCAGAAGCTCTATTGGCACAACAACATCAACAACCGATGATTGCGGCGTGCTAAATTGGTCTTCTGTCACATTTTTTGGGTTGTCGTCGAGCGTTTCAGCGAGCGGTATGGGTTTTCAGCATGGAGTTTCAACGGGTAACGGAACCACAAAGAGATACCATGGGCGAGCATTATTTGATGTATGATTATTATTTGCATGGCAGTTCTCCCTGTTAAGGTTGAGAGAACGCCTTCAGCGGTGGGAAGTTGATGGGGAAAGATCTTTACTCGAAACAAATCGAATCTCATGTCACACACACTACACTCTACTCTCTCTCATCTTCTCTCGTCCCCCTCATCTCCACATCGTATCAAGCTTGCGAAATCGATAAGGAAAGAAGAAAAAGTTTCTTCGCCCTTGTCGGCGATACCGTACCAATACTTCCGCCCATCATCCGCAAAGAACCCCAACTCACTTTGCCATCGCATCATATCATTCCACGCAATGTACTTCCCGCCACCACGCCGCTGCGATAATGTACAGCACCAAGTACTTTTCTTTCACAGGGAAGAAGAAAAGCTCGCTGGCTCCGGCGTTGCTACGGCGGACGAGGCCGGCAACGCGACAAGCACGAGAACCGCGTCAAAACTCAATTTGTTACACGTGCACAGAGCTTTTTTGTGCACTTGGCCCCTATGTGCCCATGCTTGCACAATTTGCTTGGCGTCTAGCTGGGCTGGAATCTCGACACACCCGGTTTCCAGAACGGCGGTGTCTGATAATACGATCACATGCCGTGATTACGATGATGGCGGAGGAGAATCAAACCGGGGTCTCATCTCTCATGTCTCATCTCCATCTGAATGAGCCGGGTGAATAGTCTTTCCATGTCCCGCCGATGGGTGAACGGCGATGGACAACGCATCTGTCGCATGTGAGAGACCAGACCCTTTGAATTTTGTGCAGGCAGGGCATGGTTTTACTCCACAGTCTGTGACCTCATGGTTCTTTGCTCCCTTGGAACTTCGGCGTTTTCTTGTTTTCCGACCGCCGATTGTCAGGTTGTTGGCTGCTGTGGCATGATCCGTACATTCTGGAGATTCGAGACTCTGATCGTTTGATGAGAGTGGGATGGCTGTTCGCTGGCAGTCTGGCTAATCTTTCTGTTTCATGTTACCGATTGCTCGCCAAACGAGGCGTTGATCAGGCGAGCTGTGGGAGGCGTATCGCGTACGCGCAAGTTTCACCAGAGAGTGGGCTCATGAGGCTTTGCGCCTACGCGGTGCCCACGCGGCCATGGTATATGTTACCGCGTAGCTCTTCGACGAAACTGCTTGCGCAGTCGCGCTAGTTGTGGTGGAAAAAAGTACCTAAGTGGGCAGCTAACGATCGCATTTCTGCTGCCTACGTTTGGGACTTCCTAGACATTTCGGCGTATCTATGGCACCCCAGCCAGTAAGTCGATTCACCGCAAAGCAGGCAGTGCAGCCTACGATGAGCATGCGTAGCACGAGACTCATTACACCGCAACTATCTTGACAGCGTACCTGCAGTGCTGCGTTGTCAAGTGAATGCAGACCCTGCGGCCACTTCTTGCCGTATCAATGACAGCCTGACTGATGAAGCCCTCTTGGTGAGCACAGGACATCGATCGCTCAGCGCAACCACACCACGTCAAGATCGTTTCTGAGTCCATCGCTACCAGGTAAAGATGTTGTCGAATTTCTTGCGCGGTCGCCTGCCTTGGAAGTAATGCTTGGCTGCCAAGCGGACTGCGCACGCATTGTGGGATACATCCATCACCTGTCTTCTATGTCATCATTCTGAGCCTCGACCCTTGGCGATGTTGGCGGTATGTCGCGTCGCCCGAACGACATGCCAGGCCGGGTTCATGCTAGGAAAATGAGGGATGTCCATTCTGTCAAGTTTCGAAGCTCTTCCTCCTACGTCGGTGGGCATGAGATGAAACACGAAGCTAAGGCGGATATCGCAAACAATCGAGTAAGATCATGATGCTTCAATGTAATGCTGTCGTAAAATGCCATAAGTATAGTACATCGTAGATGCCATCGATGCTGATCGGTAGAAAAGGAAACAAGAGATTCTCTGAGCATTAGTAAACTCTGCCGGGTATATAGTTTTCAATCATATCGTCTCTTGCACGAACAGCTCCATCTTGCCCATGTCAACTTTGTCCTTGGCAGCCGCAGCTCGGCATATGGTAATCGCCATTTCCAGATCATCGTCGTCTGCCATGGTGACAAGGTCGCCTTCTTCGTCCTTCATCTTCAGCTTGAATGTGCCCTGGAATCCGAACTTCTTCTGTATTTGATCCGAAAGCCCCGTGAAGGTAACTGTCGGAGTGGTCATCACATATCTCATGTCCTCTGCATGTACTTTGATGCGTATCTTTCTCAACTCCGGCGCCCGCTGAGACTGGGATTTGTGTCGCTGATGCGTTGACCTCGGCGGAATGATTTCAAATGCCAATGGAGACTCCGCTTGGGAGTATTGGTCATCTTCTTCTACCTCCGCAATGGGTACTGGTTGATTCCGTTGAACGCTGGATCTTGTGCGCTGATGTGAGGATGCTTGCTGCTGCATCACTTGCTCGCTGTAAGCTGCAATCGGGTCTTCCTCTATCCGCACTTCCGGAATATCTCGATGACTTGATCGCTGTTCGTATTCTCGCCGTCTGCTGTCGCTACTTCGATTTGAAGCGCCAGAGTACTCTCGTCGCATGGGAGGACGTTCTGACTCTGCCCGCCTGGGTGCCGAGCGTTGCTTCTCGGGTGACTTCTGCTGCTCGAAGGCTGCTACACCTAGCTCGAGACGCAGTGCCTTGGCTGCAGGACGTGCAGCTTGCAGATTTGATCGTTCGGAGCTGGTACTCTCAGTAGACTTCCGTCGATGGTGACTTCCATGTGCAGAGTCCGGTCGCTCAATCTCTGGTGGCGGTGTAGGTGGGAACACATCTCTGCGCAGTGGAGGCTCTGATTGCTGTCTATGTCCGCGGCTTCGCAGATCCGGTCTGACAAGATTGAGTGCAGCATAAGACAGCTTGTCAGTCGGCCTGTCGTCCACACCCGCAGCTGCCAATGCTGCAGCCCGTCGAGGGTCTGAGTTCTGATATTCTTGCGCTGCCACCAGTCTTGCTCTGCCGAGGTAGTCTTTCGCCTTCAAGTTCTTCACCTTTGCCTCGTTCGGTCGGTATACTATGCCCACTGGAATCGAGAACACAGTGTATCCTTCAGCCTGCTCGCGTATTGCCTCGTCTATCACATCATGATCTGGTACTGTCTTCTCCCGGGTCGCGAATATGAGGTCCTGCATTCCAGCTTCTTTCTGTTGTAGATAGATGTAGCATAGCCCGCGGTTGAACAGCACTTCGCATGAGTAAAGCTTGAATTTCAAGCCGAGTTGCTCGTAGTCGATGTTGTTGTTGCCGCGAAGATAGAGTAAGGTGTCGTTGAAGTTGGCAAGCGCTTCCTCGAAGTCGCCCATGAGGAAGTTGCTCACTCCTTGCTGGAAGTAGGCAATCGCGAGGTACTGGTCGAGCTGTACCGCGCGCTGGTAACACTCCACGGCTCTTGCATGCTCTCCCAAGGTAGCGTGGATGACACCACAGTTGAAGAGTATTTTGGACGTGTCCGAGATCTGCTCGAAGCACTTGATGGCATTGTCGAACTCGTTGTTGTCGTACGCAGCCAGCGCAGACACCCATGTCTCTATCTCTTGCTTGAGCGACATAATGCTTCCTGCGCACAGCCACGCCTCGCGGGACCTCTACGGCGTACGGTGCTGTGGTGTATGGTGTACTCCGGTGGAGCTCCGTCCTGAAGCTCAACAGTAGTGGAGCGCTCGTGGGGTCGGTTACACATAAGTTGGTTGCGGTTGTTTAGACATTGCAGATCAACGACACTAATACGCGGAGGCAGAAAGAGAGGCAAACTCACGATCCAGGAGGCTTTACGATATACCAGAGCGCACAGCAGCCACGGAATGGCATGCGCGCGTAATGAATGGCTCCGACATTGCACAGAGCGGTGGCTGTCTTGGATCACAGACGACGAGACCAGCCAAGCGGAAAGTGGGTGGAGTGGGGGCTTACGGCGCTTATGACACGATAAGCCTGTGGGAAAATTCACTCGAGATCTCCGGAACGACTTCACAGCGGAAGACCGATTTCTAGCATGCGACAGACGCTGTCGTCATTCTACTGACCTCAATGCGTACGAAATCCATATGCAGTATCTGCATCTCTGTTCCGCAGGCCTCATCTGCAGTAGCAATGGAGAGATGCGTCGTTGTTGGGCGCTCCGATTACCTTAATAACTCTTTCGAGGATATTCATTACCGAGCCTCGCTCCTCGCTATCCCATCACAGGAGCATGATATCCCACCCCACCGCTAGGGTCCATCAGCCGCCAAGTGTGGATTCCCCTGGGCGCTTAACCCTGCCCTCGGGTTGGTCCTGCCACACGTGCAAATGCTTCAACGCCCTCCACTCACACGGCGCAAATGCAACGAATGCATCGAAGCGCACAACGCCGAATCCAAAGCTACCAAGTTTAGCTTTGCACATGGCCCTTCCGGCTTGCATGACAAGGCGTTCCGTGACGGAGGACTGTCCACGTTGTCCAAGTGAGCCAGCTCCTGTTTGGCTTAAAGCATTCGACTGTCCGCATGGGGTGGTGGTTGATGCTGCAGGAACGGAGCCGTCACACCAGGTCTGTCCACATCACCACGTTTGTCGCGTGATGGGACCATACATTAGTTTGTGATCAGGAACGCCTCGTCGACTATCTAGGAGATGCTTTTGCTGTCTGGACTGGATCGTGAGAAGAGTATCTCGGAACCGAGCCTGTTATCACGATTTACCAGCGAGCACTGTTGTCGAAAAGGTGCCGCAGAGGCTCTGGAGCATGGACAGTGCTATCTTCCCTCGGGTACAGGCAGGACACCTCTGGCTCTCCTCGATCAAATCAAGCACCGCGCAACGAGATGATGTCGAGAACATTGTTGAATAACCCGACATGCCCTCCAGGACATGTCCATTCTATCTCACATGCAAGCTTTCGTTATACATCGCTGATTGTGACGCCAGCTCAGTCGATCTCATAATCGTCCAGCATATGAACACCCATTTATGCAATCTCCATCCTCGAATGCACCCATGCGCCAGCGCAATGCCGCTCTGCCAAATTTCCAAACCACTCGAAGCCGTCCAAATCATGGGGTATCATTAAAGTCTTATGTGCGTGATGACGGCCCGGGACGTGCCCAGTGTATACAAACTGCTACCAGAAGAAGGAGAGCCGGTGCCAAATAAGTCGCCACGGCTAGTCAAAGGATGCGGCACGCATTGGTTTGATACCTGACAGCCGTCAGTCTTCGTCTTCGTCGTGCCATGGTGAGCGCCTGGCGCAGACGGTCAGTGCTAGCTCGATGGACAGCGCAGCTGAGTGCGACGGCACAAAGGCGTAGCTTCTTCGACTATGGACTTACCATCTTTGCGACTCAATCCTTCGGATCCAGGTGGCTGTTATCTTCAACCTTTCCCGGACTGTACGAGTGCCCAACAGCTTGTATTTCTCGTCTTCACTGATCGGCAGGACGCTGGCAAACCAATAAGGGAACGAGGAAGCGTCGTCCGGTGGCTGACCATGGATGTCCAGGACCCGCTGTTGCAGCCAATTTGCGCTTCGTGCTTGCATCTTTGTGATGAATTCCCGCCCGAGATCGTGAAGTGCTTGTGTCGACATTCGATTGATCTGTGCCGCAGTGTCTTCGTCCGGCATCGCTGGCGCAGACGTCTCTTCTGCTTCGATCCGCTCCTCTTCGGCCAGACTAACGTCGTCGATTCGCTCGACTTCGCCGACTGTGTATCCATCAAGCGTGCCATGCGCTTTGACCCGGAAGCGATATAGACCTCGCGTTTCTATGAGGCTAGTACCATCGGCTAGAACTTGGCAATGCAAGACATGCAACATTGTTCCATATTGGTAGAAATGCACAGACCCAAGCTCGCCTTGCGGCTCGCTGTACCGGTTGTACATGAGCATACCGAATTGGCGATTACTTTCCATTGCGCGGCGCAGCATTAATCGGTATCGCGGCTCAAATATCCTGAGAAAGGTTGGCTGATTCGGGAAGCCGAGCGTGCAGACGAAAAGTGGCACTGAAGGTTGCCCTTCGCCACCGCGCTCTTGTAGCGCAACATCAGCTGCTCTGGCCACCATTGTGTCATGCCAGCAGCCGTCGAGGAACTCGACAAGCGCTTTATTGCTAGGTTGGCGCTGTAGCGAAGGAGGGATGGCAAGGCTTCGTCGACAGACGGGACAATGCTGAGAATGATCCAGCACACGTGCCATGCATTTCCGACACAAAGTGTGTCCGCAATAAGTGGTGACTGGGTCAAGCATCACGTTATAACAGACTTGGCAGTCGACCTCCTTTTGAGCTGCCTCCAGAACATCTTGTATAACGTTCGCGTCCATGGCTTTTGTAGCGTCCGTTTCAGGAGGGTAGACAAGATCAGTCTTGCAGTCAAGGAGTCCCTGAGCAGCAAGCTTGTATGTGGCGATCAACTTGCCCATGGATATGTCCGTAACAACATTCGGCTTCTCCGACTCTGGCTGGGAACTCATTACTTCGTCGTACCGCGCCGCGTCGTCAACCAGCATTGGCTCACTGTCCACTACTGAGCTGTAACGCGCGACGACCTCAGCAATGGCGTCCATGATCTTCGACATGACCACATCGACGCTGCAGTCCGAGGCGGGGTGCTCCGAGCCGCAATTTGCGAAGGGACATTGTATACCATATCGTCGACCAGGTAGATCAGGGTAGGAGATGTGTTCTCGTTCGTGCGACTCGGGCAAGCACGTCTTGCAGAGGGAGTTGCCACATGGGAGCGTGACAGGATTCCTGAACGGCCTCGAGCACTGTGGACATTGTATGAGACGCACCAGTTCTCGCGCGTCTTCGGATGTTGTCACGGCCGGATTGCCGACGTTGTTCTCCTCTGTGCCGCCATCTTGACTCATCAAGTCTTTCTCAGCGGCCGTGACCAGGCTGCCGGGCTGGTCGTCCGCCAGCGTTTCGTACGTGGAATCCAGGTTGCTGCAGTTGGCAGACTCATGCGCTGAATCTGTCCCTATACCGCTCTTCCATGTATTCGGGTTGCCCAGCTCCCAGAATCTGGCCTCTCCGATGTGTGGGTGTCGCTTAGTGTTCGCGGTCGTGGGTGATGTTGCTGTTCGCGGGTCGGAGGGAGGATATGACGTCTTCGGCAGCCTCTCACAGAGACGTGTAATGGACTTTTGAACCACAGTCTGGGGGGCGACCAGAGTTTGGCGACGACGTGGTCTGGTGGAAGCGTTGCAGACTAGTGGCGTGCAAATAGCTGGATGTGGTATGTGTGCAGACAGTCAGTGAGAAAGCATAGAGAAGAAAGACGCAAGTGGTCTGGTCATCGACTCTGCTCTACACCATCAACCCTGCTTGGGATGCAGCCGTCCGGATAAGCAAGGATCATCGAGCAGAACAGAGGCCATCCGCCGTCTACAAATCATCGACATGTCCTCAGGCAGCAAAATGTCTGATGACATGCGAGCTGGGTGAAAAGCGATGTCTAGCGTTGTTACGATGGGCGCCAGCCTCTCGATCGCAGCTGCGGATCGGAGACTTGCTGCGGAAATCGACGACTGCACGCGTCCCCATCGGCCGTAGTACGGGACGAGCACGTCTGCCGAAAATACTTGCAATTGACACGGCCGCTTTCGCCGTATTGTTGCGGCCTCTCCATGCGCTGCAATATTGTCTTCTGTTCGTGCAAAGTATGTGGCAGAAGATGAGGTCTGGACTGCCTGTGCGTGCGGCGCTCCCGCGAATGGCTGTTAGAGCGTCTAGTTGGCCTTGGCAAGACTCGCATCTATCAGGCACCGCGTGTCGAAGTCAACCACCGCTATCTTCACTCGCCTCGCACTCTTGGCCTAATCTGCTGGTACGTACGAGACGCAGGTGGGCCTCCATATAGCCCTTGCCACGGATGTCGAGCCAGACATCCTCCGGACACTCGTGTTCAGTACTGTTCAGGTATTCGATGATGACAAGACTCATCCAACCATTGCCACCTCGTCGCAGGGAGAGCAGCCAGGTTCTAGGCCTGCCTGACGGCGCATTAGTGATCAAGACCATCTTGGACCTTCCCTCCATGACATTTGACTTGTCGACATGAAGCCTTTCAGTAAGACAGACGGGGATCTGGTCTCCATTGGTCGAATACAACCATCCAGCACATGCAGCTTCTTAACTAGTCCGACGCAACTTGAGAAGGTCAGCAATAGCTCCGCATTCGCGCACGAAGTATGCTTTGCGGCCAAGCCATATCAAAAGGCGTTCTACTGGAATAGGTAATCGAGCTGTGGCTCGGAAGTTCGAGTGTCCGGACGTCAAATTTGCAAAGATGCAGTCATATCACAAGTGGCCTCTCTGAAAAAGGCACAGCTGCACGAGATATGTCTCCAGTCTGATGCAGCCAGCATGCGAGCAATTTCGCAGGTCCGATCTTCACGCCGTCGCAAGTGGTACAGCAACGGAGTAGAGATGGCATTGATGGCTAGAACGCCTCACAAATTTGACTCCATGGCTGTGAAGTTCGTGCTCTAGTCAGCTGGCCTGCCCCGCCTGCTAAGCGGCAATTGTTTTCGGGCCCGGCTGTTCACCTGCGATGCGATGCGTCTGTACTGGACTGTCTCGGCAGACAACCGTGGCCGCCTGGATGGCAATTCAGCGATGAGTACATATTCTTCTGCCGCATTCGTACAAGCGGCAGGCTGTCCGACAGACTTGAATTAGCCAAGTACGGAGTGAAGTGCACCAGTACCAATCTGGAACTTCACGCGCCAACGACAAGTGGTGGTTGTCGAAGAATGAACAGAAATTGAGCGTAGGCTACGCATACCGTAGATCGGCACTCGTCCACGTTCGTTAGAAGAACATGCTCTCTACACGAATCAAAGTGTCCTCTCATCCCACGAACTCCCCAACCACCGGCCCCAAATCTTCCGTCCCCACCACCCTCCCATACCTCCTCACAGCCTCAACCAAAGCCACCGCACTAACCATAACCTCCTCCCATCCCTCCTCTCTCTCCAACCTCGCGCTCTCAAACATCAAGAAATCTCCCACTATTCTCGCCACAACTCTTCCATGCTTCTTCTTATCTTCCACTTTCGCCCCTCCAGAAACTTTGTCCTGACTCCAAAAATAAGTTGTCTTCTTTTGCTGTCGGTTTCGAATTTTGTTGTCAGTGACAGGAATGGTGGACTCGAAGTTCCATCTGTCGTGAATGAGACCACTAGAATGGGTAAGGGTCGTAGGCCGGCCGCGGATGGTAAGATCGATAGAGGAGGTTATGATGCCATGGTGAAAACGAATGTGAGCTATGGGTTGGGCTGTTGACGTGCGAATCTGCAGTATAGGTTTGCTGGAGAGGAAAGAGGGAATGTGAGGGCTGGATTCGCGGGTGAGAGTGTAGCGGATGCAACCTGTTTGGGGATCGCAGAGGGCGTCTTGTGTGAGACGCAATGGAGGGATTGAGCTCGATGTCTGGAAAGCATTGCTTTGGGTTTGCGATAGAGATTGAGGATTTGAGTGTGGTGGGAGTGGATCGGGTTCGATTGGCGTGACCGGGGCCTGCGAAAATTGTGCTTGCTCGTTGCAACAGGGCGGCGTCTTCAGAGGTGCCGAAGCTTCAGTCCCGTACTCCTGCGCTTGATCATTGTAAGGTACTTTGTTGTACGAAGTTTGTGTCGATGCATAGATGTTATCCGAGCCCTGCTTGCAGAATGTCCATGGCTGAGCGGCTTGTTCAGCCTTGTTGCTCGTACTCCGCCTTTTGGCTTGCTCAAGTGCGTGTGAGAGTGAGATGGCCATTTGTGCTTTGCGCTATTGCATCCATTCCTGTTGCTTGGATTTTTCAATCGCTTAGGAGATTGTCACCTTATTCCCGGTGCGCTCTGGAAGCAAGAAGTGTTCAGTCGCGTGTCACCTCCGACTCGAGCGTGCGATGCAGGCCACCATCTCACACTTTATCGTTTCGCTGTAAGATGACATCGCTGTGCAGCCAAGCTGCTCCTCTGGCGATCCTTTGCTCACGCTATGGATGGAGGATTTGCTGTGTCGGGTCTGTACAACACACGACAGGATCGAACTCTGTGTACATTTCGTGAACCTGCCGTGGTCGTGCAATATCGTACATGTTGCAGCCGTTGCTGATACCTGCTTATTTCTCGTGCAGGCGAATTCCTTCTTTGCCACCACGCCATCTGCTGCCTAACACAGGTAAGTCCCGGTCGATCAATTCTTGCTCTATGATCTTCCATCTTCCAATTTGCTTCTCCTTGTGTACCGGTGTTCTTCGCGACTGGTAAACAGTCACATTGGGCAGTGTCGCAGCAAGCTCTTGAACCTGAGGCGCCTGTGCCAGTTTTTTCGGCTTTTCCTTGATCATGAAAGCCTCATAGAGCTCGTTGAGGGTTTGAGCACTGTTCATTTGGATATCTGGGATTCGTTTGCCAGAGAGCTGCATTGTACGCTTGAGGAACTGCAGCATATTAGCTTCGTACTGCCAGCTACGAAAATCGTGCACTTACCGCAAGCTTCATCTCCGGGTCAAGAAATGTGAAGTTGACCCAGTCAACTTCCGCTTGAGAATTTTTGATTTGCATCAGCTGCACTGCCAGGCTTTCTGGCGTAATGTCTGTCTTCTTCGCTGCGGCAATCTTCTTGCCTTTCTTGGAAACGCGAAACTCAGGCTCAATGCCTGTCAGCACAGCCGTCTCGTCCTCAGGACTCGCAAAGCGAACTTCCAGTCTACCCTCGGGGCCCTGAGAGAGGCTGGCCTTGCCGGTGCGTTCGATTGAGCTGTTGTTGGCATGCGCATTGCAAACTTCCATAGCGCTGCGACCGGCCTTTTGTAGCACAGCGATCTCGACGGCGATGTTGTGCAAGAGGCGCTGCCATTCGGGGTTTGTAAGGTCCGCTTTCTTTTGGGGCAAGAAGCTATCCTCATGTCAGCGTGTCCAAATGGTGCGCGTCCAGATGCCCTCACCCTGTGTACTGCTCGCCTCTGTCCAGACGCTTCTTCGCCCATTGCTCTCCACCAACTCGCTCCAGACCATCCCAAGTAGACGATGGCAGATAGTCCGGGTTTGTAGCAGGATCGTAGCGTTCCGCAGGCCGGTAAGTCACCCTATTGATCTTGACCTGCTCTGGTATTTTTGACGTGCTGGCCTCACGCCCTTCTTCCGCGGCTCTCGCCTTAGCCTTCTCTACCTGTCTTGCCTTCTTCTCTTCGGCCTTTTGGTCGCCAAACAGCAGGTTGCTCATCTTCTTGTACAGGGGGATATCGGCGCGTCGGGGGGTTGTCGTATGCAGCTGGCGTGCAGCGTGTGCCAGGCATGAGCGGCAGACATATCGTTGGGTCGCTGGGTCAGCGGCGACCCTCAATGCCTGCTCGGCGACCCGTAGATGGTGCATGGCGGATGGATTGTGGATGGAGAGGCACCGCTGGAGCTTCGGGGGAGAGATGATTGCCCGCAGGCAGTGCCAAGCCAAGCCTGGTCTCTGACTTCACGCTGGCCGTCTTCGCATACTCTGACAACCACGCGTCACGCAGCACGAAGACAATCCACATCACGCGCGCTGGTGCGCCTGGTCTATACAATACTGCGGTCCATCGCAGCTCTCGACGCGCATGTCAACGCCAGGGAAGACACACGGCTTACCGATGGTCAGCCACGTCCCGCATCACACCTTCTCCAAGCGGTCACCACTTCAACAACGGCAAGTGCATGCCATTCGTTATCGACTGCTTTTGCTCCGTCGACTTGTTCGGCTTCAACCATCTCCACCAATAGCTTCATTTCTTTTCCAGCAATTTCTCTCTCACCTTACTACACTTCTCCTTATGCGCATGCCTCCGGCGCAATGATCGCGGCAGCCACTGTGCTCGTCGGCGCTGTGTTGTACATCATTCTGTTGCCATGCTTCATCGTTCCCCTGTTCGTTCGATTCGTGAGCCGGCGACGCACTCCCCGACAGTGGGCGAAAGCCAAACAGGGCCGCAGGCTCGACAAGAACGGCGTCCTGCTGACCGGGACAAGTGCATCATGGCGCCCACGCACCCCGTGGTGTCACCTGAAGCGGCACCTGACCTACGAGAACATCCCGACCACGAAGGAGACTTGCCGCCAACACTGACCCCTGCCAACACTGTCACAAGTTTTCGACCATTCGACACAGACTCTGGATCCGAGTATTCAGAACCGGACACCGCATGTGAAGACCAGGATTTGTCATTGCCTACTAGACCGGCCAGATCGTCCTCAATTCCTGCGAGGGGTCCTCGTAAAGGCATATTGCAGTCGCCACGACCAAGAAGCCCGTCAGCCGGGGATGTTAGGACCGACAAGCAGAAGAGAGCACACTTTGACGAGCATTTGTTGGAGCTGGATGCAGCTATTCGTCGAGTCGCGACGGATTCATCTCATCTACACTCGACGTGCAATAGCGACCTGCATTCGCAGGGAGAGGCTGCGGAAGCATTGCCCAGAGCGTAGAGCAGCACAGGACTAGAGCTTCCGACCGTCCTCGCAACATCTGCCTTCAATAAGGATGCTGGTGAGGATGACGACTATGCCCATCAACGATGGATGATCGAGGACTTTTACGATCCAAACAGAGGTCACGTCAAAGAAGCTGCGCAGAATGGCAGCGAATTTGATGGGGACGATGATGGTACTGAGGCGAGTCAGGCTTCTGACGACGAGGTCAGCGTGTACTCCGACGTTGATCGAGTTCCTGACCTCGCTTATAGCGTAGAGACTCCTGCTTGGAGACGACCTATGTCAGAGGGCACAGCTTCACTGGAGGTTTGTACGAGCGATGAAGCTCACAGTGCTGAGCACGCAAGCGACCGGCGTGACGACACATCTACCCAGCCTGATATCGAACCTGATAACAGCCTAACCCGCGATGCTTCTGTGCCACGCTTACAGTTCTTGGGGCTCTGGGACGAGCACGATATCACACCACAAGATAGACTGTACACGATGCCGTCTATCACCGAAGAAAGTTTGCGCACATACGAGAGCAATGTTGAGACATACCCAGCGCCGAACACCTGGCAAGGGAAAGAGAGTTTTCCTGCATATCAAGAGCCAGGAAGCCTCTCAGTGACTGGAATGACTGATCTTGGTCTTGAGCGGGTACCCTCTGAGACGCGATCTGCCCCGGCGCCCGTGACCCGGCGAGGACGACGTATGACAAAGACTGAGCAACCTCCGCGACACTCGTCCTTGACTGAGGTCCACAGGATGAAAGAGCGAGTGCGGAGGCCGTCGTTCGTATCAACGAAAGCCAGCCCCGCGCGGCCAGCCACGGCGACAGTCAGTGTCAAGACTGCGGAGTCGCCTCGTCTGAACCCCGTCTCCAACCAACCTGGAGCTCGATGCCCGCCTCTGCATCTCAACAAGGAGCCGGTCAAAACAGCACAAACGATCAACTCGGACCTTGGCACGTACAAGATGATGTGGGAAGACGAACCATCCCCGGGTTCTGGAGACAATACTGAGATGATGCTCGTACAGCCTTCCCGCGAGGAGCACCTCTTGTCTACAGGTCCTCCTGGCGATGATCGTCTCGTGGCACCAACACCCATGTTGGAGAAGGTGAGATCCCGACTTACCGCATGGACTTGGGAAAGGCAGCAGTCACCAGAGAACGGTGTTGGGTGTCTGCCGCTTCTCGATACCTCCGGTCAGCGACGCGTGATGAGATCCGATCACAGTGACAGTCATGAACTCCCACCAGGCCCACCAAACACTGCTCTACACTCTGGAGAGCCTTCTCGGCCGCATTCACCTGGTAAACCTCCCGTGGAAGAAGATGACGAGTCAGACCAGCCGATAGAGATCCGGAGCAGGGGTATCATCGCCACCAGGCCAAAGCTTCACACAGCCCACCAGACACGCGCTCCATCCCCGGTGAACGAGGACAGCCTCGCACCTCCTCGAAG
>JAASLG010000606.1:0-19493 GCA_013365235.1 Cercospora sesami | reverse complement strand
CAATCGGACAACAGCAGAGGGCGCACATCATTCCTGCTGGTCTGTGATCTGTTATGCCTAAAGAATGGTGATCTCTGCCAGGACGCAAGTGTTCATTGGCCCACGAAGGACTAATTGGAATTGTTTGACTTCGACAAGATTTCAGCTTCTTCCATTGATGACTCAAGTGAGGGGACCCAATTCGGCATGAGACAATGCTATTGCGTTCAGAACAATGCGATCGACCGCCTTGGTGTTGTTGATGTGGCCAAGAGATGGACGCTTAAACGGCTAAGCGCGGTTGGAGCTCTGGAATACCAGCGCTCAGGACAAGACCAATACCAACTGCTATGATTCGTCATATCGTGCGATATTTCTGCCAATCCGCAATCCGATTCTGCCACAAGCTACGATGCAAGAGAAGAATCCACAAAGTGGTGCCAGTGGCGGACAGCATTGGCTGGAGTGCTTCGGATTCGGATCGCGCTCTCTTTATGGTTGAATCCAACGTCTTCTGGAGATTGCACAGCTGTATCCATGGTACCAGTCATGCTTAAGCTGGAAATCCCCGCCGGCTATCCTCTTTCAGGCTGTCACTTTGCTGCCTATTCGCAGTTAACTTTGCAACGCCCTGCAGCTATGACAGTCCCCACGATGATCTCCACGAACGGCGAACAGGAATGAGGTCAGTTGTATCAAAACTGCTATCGATTGTCTAACGGCCGTGATTGGAATCGGGCACGTCACCTACGACGCGAATCATTTGACGAGTATGCGAGACGGCAGATGCGGGAAGAACGCGGCCTTAGCAGGATGACAGTTTATCGATCGTTGCATCTCCATCCCAGTCATAGATGCCATTCGATCCCGCTTCACCGACCTCAACCAAGATCTTCGATCGAGAATGGTGAACGCCGATGATGTTGTATTCTAAAATGCTTACTGGATGTTCATGGATGGAATCGGCTAGAGGACTAGCCTCGTTCACTCTCGCCTCGGCGGAGGCATGCGTTGAATATTTGATCAACGTATAGCCGCGTAGCTCACTGCGAATTCTCTCTGTGAAGTTGCTCTCGAGATCTGTCGCTGTTTCAACTTGGATCATATACTTTGCAGAACTCCATATGCGTTGCACACTGCAGCTCCACCGATCCTGTCTCCAATTGGGCGCCACATATCGCGGATAGGATAAGACATTGCCTATTGAATTGTTAGCGCGTGTCTTCGACCCGCCTTCAGCTGGCATTCCGAAATGCCGGCAATGCTCTCGCACGTGGCGATGCAGGAACAAACGCGTCATGCCGTGTGCTTGCAGAAATGTAATGTCTCATACCGTCCGCCAGCGAACATTGAGGTTGGAAACCAAGCAGACGATAAGTAGTGCGCCCGCTCCTTTGATTGCAAGTCACGCAATACATTTGCACGTCCGCTCGTCACAGCAAACTCGCTCTCTACCTCCCGCGCGGAGTCGCCCGGTCGGGATGTTTTCGTTTTTCCTCCTTTTGGCCTCGCAGAGCCTGGTGCTCGCGAAGCCCGTCTCGTATAAACAGCTAGCTGATCGCTATCAGCCATCATACAATGAACAAGCACCTCCATCACCTCCGGCATACGAGCAGCCAGAATATGCTCAGCCAGCGCCCCCAAAATATGACCAATCCAGTCCACCTCCTGCATATGGACCGTCGTACGATCAGCCAACCTGCAACGGCTATGGCCCCTGCGAGACCGACTACGTGACTTCGACATCGTTTACCGTGAATGCTACTGGAGTTGTGACCACTACCGTGACGACTACCATTGCACAACCAAGTGGAAACCAGCAAGGAACAGTGATCATTGTTCTTCCAGGAAACTACACCACCACAACCGTTACTGTCCCTACAATCATTGCGCCTGTCACGACTACCGTGACTCAGACTGTTACTGGTCAGCCAGGAACTGTCATTATTCAACTGCCACCAACAGCTGGCGCCACTGGCCCTGCGATTACGACTCCTCAGCCTGGCGCGTCTGCACTTCCTGACTTGACTACCATCACCGAATACGATCCCACCATCACAGCGCCTGCCACAACCACAGTTCCTGGTGTCGCTGGTGGCCCTGGAACTGTCGTCATCGACCAGCCAGTGGATTTCGAGACCACAACGATCTACGACCCGTCGCTTCGGGAGGGTACGACCTCTACGCAATATATTCCTGGCCAGCCCACGGGTTTGATTGTCGTGAGAGCACCTGAGGTTTATGAGACTACCACTGTTTACAACACTGCCATCACAACCTCAACGACCTCAACTCTGACAAGTTTCGCGCCCGGACCGCCTCTTACGACTGGCTTGGTGGAGCTCGATCTTCCTGTATCTTTCACTACATCTGCAGTATACGATCCCGAAATTCAGTCACCTGTCACAACCACTATTTACAATGGAGGCCCATCTGGAACGGTGATCGTCACTGACCGAGCAGTCTACTCTACGACTACTGTCTACAACACTGCTATTTCCGCCGCTATTAGCTCCACCCTCACGACTTTCGCGCCGGGGCCGCCACTCACGACTGGGCTGGTAGAGCTTGATCTTCCCGTGTCGTATACTACATCTGCGGTATATGATCCGGAAATTCAATCTCCAGTTACAACTACTATTTACAACGGAGGTCCATCTGGTACGGTCGTAATTACGGATCGTGCTGTCTATTCGACGACCACAATCTATAACACTGCTATTGCGGTTCCTTCTGGTTCTACATTGACATCTTTTGCGCCTGGACCCCCTCTTACGACTGGTCTAGTGGAGTTGGACCTTCCAGTCTCATTTACAACATCCGCTATTTATGACCCTGCTATCGAATCTGCAGTTTCCAGCACTGTTTACACGGGTGGTCCTTCGGGCACAGTTTTCGTAACCGATCGTGCCATTTACTCAACTACCACCGTTTACAACACTGCTAACGCAGCTCCCTCAAGCTCTACACTTACCTCATTTGCTCCTGGCCCACCGGTCGTAACTGGTTTAGTGGAGCTGGACCTGCCTGTTTCCTTCACTACCTCTGCTATTTTCGATCCGGCTATCGTAGATGCAGTCTCTTCTACCGTTTACACTGGAGGTCCTCTGGGCACAGTGTTCGTCACAGATCGTGCCATTTACACTACGACAACGTCGTATGATCTTGCTTTCACTGCGGAGGCCTCGACAACCTTGACGACCTTCCAGCCAGGGCCACCTGTAGTTACTGGACTTGTCCAACTTAACGAGCCAGTTACGCTAACCACGACAACTATTTATGATCCGGCTATCGTCGATGCAGTTTCTACCATTGCATATACTGGAGGACCTTCGGGCACAGTCTTTGTTACGGATCGTGCCATTTACACCACCACGACATCGTATGATCTTTCTTTCACCGCGGAGGCTTCGACAACCTTGACTACCTTCCAAGCAGGGCCACCTGTAGTCACTGGTGTTGTCCAACTTGACGAGCCAGTCACACTTTCCACAACGACCATTTACGATCCTGCGATTCAGAATCCTGTTAGCACAACCGTCTACACCGGCGGCCCTACCGGCATCGTCTCGGTCACTGACCGCGCTGTGTACGTCACGAGCACATCGTACGACCTCTCTTTCACTGCAGAGGTTTCAACAACACTCACCACGTTCCAACCTGGCCCACCAATTGTCACCGGCCTCGTGCAGCTTGACGAGCCAGTCAGCTTGTCGACAACAACCATTTATGACCCTGCCATCCAGGTCCCTATCAGCACCACTGTCTACACAGGAGGCCCAAGCGGAGTCGTCTCAGTCACTGATAGAGCTGTTTATGAGACAAGCACATCTTACGACCTCTCCTTCACTGCTGAGGTGTCCACAACGCTTACCACGTTCCAACCCGGACCACCGATCGTGACTGGGCTCGTACAGCTGAATGAGCCAGTGACTCTCTCGACTACCACAATCTATGATCCTTTGGTTGATACACCCATCAGCACCACGGTGTACACTGGAGGCCCCAGCGGAGTCGTTTCAGTGACCGACAAGGCGGTGTATGAAACAACCACCAACTACGGTACGCAGTTTGCAGAGCCGACCACGACGACTGTCGCATTGTTCAACGCCGGCCCACCTTTGACCCCAGGTACTGTTCGCGTTGATCAACCAGTAACCTTCACAACTACCACTGTGTATGACCCTCTGATTGACACACCAGCCTCGACGACAATCTACACTGGTGGGCCAAGCGGAACCGTCTCGGTGACTGACAGGGCGGTATACGAAACAACCACAAACTTTGGAACGCAGTTTGTCGCTCCAGCTACAACCACTTTGGCATCTTTCACCCCAGGTCCCCCAATTGTGCCAGGTACTGTCCGTGTCGATCAACCAGTGGTCTTCACAACTACCACTGTCTATGACCCATTGATTGCTGCTCCAGTCTCGACGACAATTTACACTGGTGGGCCCAGTGGAACTGTCTCTGTGACCGACAGGGCGGTTTACGAGACTACAACGTCCTTTGGAACCCAGTTCCCTGCTGTCGTCACGTCCACCGTTGCACTCTTCAACCCAGGCCCACCTCAAGTTGCGGGCACAGTTGAAGTCGATTCGCCTCCTCAGTTCACCACCAGTACTTCGTATGGAAACTTCCCTGCCGAGGCCACCGTGACGAACTACGTTAATGGCGCCCCAACCGGCACTGTCGAGGTCGATATTCCCGTGCAGTACACTACAACAACTGCTTTTGGCGATTTCCCTGTCTCTACGTCTTCGATCAACTACGATCCTGGCTCACCTTCCGGCACTGTGATCCAACAAGGCCCACTGTACGTCACATCAACCAGCTACGGTTTGGCCTCTTCTACAAGCACCATCGTCACAGGTAACCCGATGACGCAAGGTACTATCCTCCAAGTCCTTCCAGCGACCGAAGCTGTCCAAGCACCAATCACAGTTGTCACTAAGTCCGTCGGCACTTCTCAGAGTGCTCCATTCGCGATCCCTGCACCTCCCACCGACCCAGTCGTTCCACCAATACCCGCGCCGACTCAGTGTGGCAACCAAGGTCTTGCTTGGGCTGACTACGCGAACATTGGCGGTGGCTATGCTCCAGGCTACCCTACCTTTAGAGCCGCGGTAAGTAGAAACTTGCTCCATATCATGCGGAAAAGTCGCTGACGAAACATTGCAGCCTTATAAGACTATCACACCCAGACATCAAGGAGTGACCACCTCTATTGGCGGATTCTCCTTCAAACCGATCGGTGTCACTGGCACACTCGAAATTTACAACGGCGTTGTCATTCCCAGCGACTACTGGGTAATCAACCACCAGGCGTACATCTACCCCGGCGTCTCTGGAGACTACACATTCACATCATACAATGCTGACGATATTGTGCTCGTGTGGATCGGTCCAACCGCATATGCAGGCTGGACAAGAACGAATGCCATCTTGGAGCAAGTCTATGCAACTCCACCACAGGGCTTCACTGGTTATCCAGGTAGGTCTCTTTCATACATATTGACAGAAATTGAGCTGACTTTGCACAACAGGTGAACCACCAGTCAGTGTTACTATCACACTCGAAGCAGGCGTCTATTATCCAATCCGTGTCATGGCCGCGAACGCTCAGCTGCAGGCCGAGTTCCATCTCCTCGTCACCGCTCCTGATGGCACGGAGTTCTTGGGTCCCCAAACCCAGGCGTCGCCATACCTTGTTCAGTACTCCTGTGACGAGGTATCTGCGCCTCGATTCCCAGCTTTTGGTATGCAGCTCTAATGAGCTGAGATCCCCACATGATGAGTCGGTAAGATTGTCGACATGCATCTTCCATTTCCTAAAAACTCACATGAAGACTGATAATCGATGGGTATATGATTCTGTGATCAAAGTTGTAATGCAGTTTGCGGCAAAGCCGTTTCGGACATACGGACTTGTCCTCTCACAAATATAATGTCAATAAACATAAAATCGATAATCAAGGATGCACTGCATCTGTCAAGATTTCCAAGCTGAGTTTCGTCTTCTGCCCTGTGCACTGCTCTCCGATCTTCTAGAATGTCTCTTCTCCATAGCATAAGGATGTTTTTTTTTTCGATCGCAAGCAACAACGCATGACGCTGCGTCACAACATGGATGTTACTGCATATGTCAGCACAGCTACCACCAGTATCAGATCAAGCCAAACTTACACAGGAAACTTGCGTGGTCCCATCCATGCAAGTGGCAGGACCACCTCCACAGTAACAGCAGACTAGAGTCTACACACTGTCAATGCCTGCAATTACCTTGCACGAGCTGGTAATTTGCTCACATCGTCGGGGCACTTCGCTTGACAGTTCTGTCTCTTCGTAAAGATTGTATGCGTTGGCCCTCTCGGCGAGAAAGGTTCGGCAACAATGCTGAGAGCGAGCGCGAGCAAGGATGCCACTAGGGTAAAGCTCTTCGTCTTGTATTAATGTAGAAATTGATCAGAAAATTTGGAGATTCGCAAGTGCTTTTCAAGCGAATGGGTGGTAGTATGATTGTCTTCAGCTCAGGCGGAGCCCGCTATATATTCCGACCTACAATCGGCGTTTCGCTCCTCGAACGAGCATAGATTTGGATAGATTCGTCGTGGTGCCACTTACTAGTACCTGCCGAAGCATTCCCCGATCGGTCCGGGTCGACGTTGACACGAAGATTACTATACATCTTGAAGCGGCGTTTGACGGAATCTGCTGTACAGTCGAGCGCAACATAGGTTCACTTCTACCTGAACATCAGGTGCCACGCGGACCACAAGCTTAGCAGCTTTGTTCGTGGCCCAAGGAAAGGTCTGCCCTCATCGGCTGAGACCACACCCTGACCATGTCAGTCATCATCATGAGCGCCCACGTCACTGAGAGCGCTGTGGTCGCGAAGCTTCCATAGAGTCGACGTCTTGTAGCAGCACTTGTACAAGCGCCATTTGGGAACAGTCGGGGAAATTTCGACGCTGGATTGGAGGAGAGAAAAGACGGAAGACCTTCAGTAGTCTTTCTCGGATGCATGCGCTGTCACAACAATCGGGGCCCTTGTTGAGACATTTGAGCAAGATCGATGCCTCTGCTGCGCTGCTCTGGTCATCCATGCTGCAGAAAGGTTGCATGCGACTGAACCATGCGCTTGAGAAGTGCCCGCAGAATGCCAGCGTGAGAAGCACTACTCGACGGCCCTGGATCAGATTGTGCGAAGCATAAACAGGTACTTATCGGTAGCCCTTAACTCGATTCGTAGGCGGAGGCGAGGCCATCGTTCTCCAGCCCAGAGAAGAGGCAGTGCTCGATCTTGCTGTTGCTGCTTGCACTATGGTCGAAGGCCAAGGCCATGCGATCATTGAGTCGTCAGATGCCGTGTTTGTCTTCATTGACCCAGTCGATACGCCCAGCCCCTTTCGTGTGGAATGCTGGGACGCCGTATCGTTGGTAGAACGGCTGTACAGGCTCGACGAGTGGCTTCTGATGCATGACGGTGGTCGTGGTTGCGCAATGCTTTGAAGCTCTGGCCTCGGCTCACTTTGAACATGCGAGCGCTTCGACGAAGCAATCGAGAGTCCGTGATGCGCACTACAATTGAGATCGCCCGATCGACGCTGCATTGTTGACGTGGACGATCGTTGTTTGAGCAAATTCTGCGGCTCTGCTTTTGCTTTCATGTCTGCGCCTTGCCTGAGATAATCTTCCGTCCTCATGCTCGGTCCTGCATGCATGCTTGCCGTTTTGGTGTCGGGCCACGGCCATCTCACAATCGATTCCTCTGCAATTCTCTTCTTTTTTCTCTCCTGCAAGATCTCATCGACAGCTTTGAGCACAGCGTCCACATTCTGACTGGCTATTCGGCCTTCTTCGACCTCTTTCAGCAGAGAACGGGCGAGCGCATTGTCCTCGACACCGACTGAACGTGAGCGAGTCAACCTGTTGCGAAGCTTCCACGCTCGGTCGGATATGGATCGAAATTCTTTGGACACCGCATCAAGACCCCTAACGTTGGAAGTGGAGGATTGCCGTTGTGGCGCAGGACCGAATACATCTGACCAGTCTACGTCCGGCATAATGCAAGCATTCGGTAACGTGAAGTAGGATGAAGATGTTCTTCGATTTGCGCTGCGAAATTCATAGTCGTCGACCTGTCGCTGGCATTAGTGAAGGGGGCAAGCGTGGAGGCAATAGCAGTATACTCAACTTACACCTCTCGCGATCATGCCATCATTCGACCCTTCAGTAGTCCGCCTTCCTTCACTGATGCATCACCCTGTTGCGAATGTAATGCAGAAGCTAAGTCCACGGTCCACCTCTTTGACCAGCACACTTCATGCGTAGCCCATTCACCATCTTTTGCTGCTTCGATTTCAACTGGACTCCTTTGCGTTCGAAATTCCAAACACTAATGAATCTTGCCTGCATAGCGAACTTCTCTTCACCGCTCGTGGAGGCCCCTCAATATCTAATTGTATGGTCGCACCATGGACCTGAGCATCACCTGCTGCTAGCCTGTCCGGTGATCGAAGGAAAGCAGTATGGGACGCTTAGGACAGAGCCAAGATGAATTCCTTCAGTGAGAAAATGCACTGTCATATTTCAATCTGGCCAGAAGACATAGCCTTGCGTCCTGCTACCACAGCGTGCCTCGAAGGAATCCAGATACGCCATGTCTCTGTTCCGCAAGTTAGAAGCACGGAATACAGTGTCCGAACTGCTCATTCGCAGCGAAACCCTGTAACAATACGCCAGAATGATTGTCGATATTTGTTGGTGTCGGAATACCGGTCTCTAGAACGGCCCTTCGTCTTCGCTGCTTCCTGCCAGAGTATGAAATGTCGGGATTGCCGGCTGACAAAAGTGACAATAAGCGTACACAGCTCGACTGGCCCTGGCCAGTAGACGAGTTCGGCGGCAATCAGTCAAACGAGAGTACATGACTTCTTCTTCACCCTAACAACTCCGTCCAAGAGGGCCGCTGCTGAGATTGTTGGTATAGCCCATAGCTGTGGGACTCAGCTCTGGAAACAAGTTGGCTACGTCCGCAAAAGAGAAGCCATTAGTGCCATTGAATTGGTTCACAACATCATTCATTGCGTTTGAGTCCAGAGCGTGCGTTGTATGTGGATGAATTGTCTGTTGACGCGCTCTCCATCCCACTTCGAATTGCGTTGGCGGTTCGAAAGTCGGCTCCCCTGGCATTTGCTGCTCCTGTCTCAAATTGCTGGCCGGGTGCGGAGCTGGTGCCAGCGTATTTGCACAGATCTGAGTCGGATTTCCCCTTTGCACAAGCGGATCATGCGCGGTAGCGGTCGTTGAGAGAGGACAAGCCTCGTCGATTTGCCGACGAAGCTCTTGTGACGGAACGTGCTCCCTGCATAGCCGCAACAAGGCCTGAAGTGTTCTGATCTTGGAGTCGCTCTGAGCTTCGTGCAGTTTGGAAGCAGCCTTTTCGACCTCCAAGCTAGCATCGTTTACGACACGCGCTCGCTTCAGCTGGCCTTCAAGAACGGCAATACGGGTGCGCGCCTCTCCTAGCAAACGCACTGCCTCTCCACCATCTCGCAAATTTGCACGCCCCTGCTGGCGTGTTAAGGGCTGTGAAGTTGCAGCAGTCTCCGTATGCGCCTTTGAAAGATCGCGAGTGATATCTTTGAAGCAGTCAGCTCTACATTCGAGCAGATAGAACTTGATATACCTGGCTCTGGCACACTCTCACAGTTCTTGTCACACAGCGCGTATATGTAACGCCAGATCTGGCGAGCCCTTCCCTTCCTTGGTAGACAGTCCGCCCCTTCGCTGTGTTTTATAGCGAGGATCGACCCAGCATCGCTACCTCGGAGCTGACTTTGCGCGCAGTCTGGCAAGACGCATTGTCTTTCACACTTACTACCGTGTCTCATCTTTTGCGACTGGTTGTTGAAGTAAGTGTAGCAGCGACCGCAGATGTATATATCATGGCTCTCGATTCTGCGACTAGCAGCGCGTCAATCTCTTTTCTCGTGATTCACAGAAGCACTTTACGTACAGCAAATTAGATATGTTTGGATCCTTGCCGACGCATCCAGAGGCAAATTTCATGCAAGGCAACTGAAATGTAATACCTCCTGGACTCCCCTGGCCATCATCGGAGACACAGCTCTCGCGAGGAAGCTTGTTCTGGCCACTGTCCTCGTCACAGAACTGGCGTGCTCTTTTGACACCACGATCGTTCTTGCTTTCGCGGGTGCCCTGAAGTATGGCATGATTCGACGATGAGAGGCCTGTGCGCTGATTCGATGTAGTAGTCGCGGTGCTTGTGGCACTTCTCAAGATCGCCGAAGGAAGTTCATAGAACACAGATCGCAACGAGCCATCATCAGTTGTCCACAGCAGTTTCGTGTTCGTATCAGAGACGGTGGTGCCATGTCGAATGAAGGATGGATCTAGCACTGATGAAGGGCTTTCTCTAAGCGGTTTGAGAAATGAGTCATCCGCTTCATGGCAAGCTTGCCATGAATTTTGTGTAAGTATCCAGTTTTGAATCCTCTCGAGGATGCTTCTTTGCGAGTCACTAGTCCGTGTCAATGGCGGCGAAACCACATGTGCACCGAGCCCTGGACCATGATGGGGTCCAGACACGTCAGTTGTCGATACTCCAGGAAGTTCATCAAGTCCATTTGCCGCCCCGGAGGAGCTCATTTGTGCATTGTCTACGCCACAATATTCACGTCTGGTAATGGTTAGTGCACGTACATAACTCGCTTTCCCAGGCATGTCACTGACTTTAACCGCAGCGTTGTGATACGTGGGCCCCCAGAGATCTCTCCATTGCTCAGCTGCCGTTAAAGGAGTCTCGGATCCCTTTTCAGGTCGCTGATGTCCTTCCGCCTCGGAAAACTGGAAAGTCTCGCGATGCATGCCACGCGGACAGGCACAATTGTCACTGCAAGTCGTCGCTTGTTTGTCGTGACCACTGTAGAAGTCATGGTCAGGTGACTGAAGCCAGCACTCTAAGCGGACTAAGAATCCGATTACCTCTCACATCGACTAGTTTGGGTAGTGTGTTAGCCTCTGCCCACCAATGCTCTCAGAAGTGAAACGTCTTACGCTATAATCTGGGTATGTGCGTGCGCATCTGTGCAATATTTTGGAGCGCATGGCGAGCTCGGGAGCCATCTAGGAGGCGAGTCGTCTCTCAAATGGCCTAGCTCATCTTGTACGTCTTCGGTACAAACTCCAGCCCCATGTTCATTTGCTCCGCACGAAGCATGCCGGAGAACATGCATAGCGCCGAGAACCCCGTGCATCTGGCGCAGCTCCTCCGATGAGTATGTGGACTTTTGCGGCATGCTTGCCACAAGTTCCAATTCTCCACAGAAGCCCGAGTCCCGTCCAGGCGACCAAGTATCGAGGCCCTCACTGGGCGTGCAGTCTTTGTAGTGCTCGTGAGATTTGATTACGACGGCCTGATTGTTCGACGGTGTAAAGGCCTGCCTCTCGACACCTGTGCTGCAGTCTGTCGAAGCGGAGGTCATGTCTGGTTCTTACGTTTCCGTAGCGAGCGGGGAATTGTCGTTGTGTGATGGAGCTGCCGGTGTGCTCATGCAAGGCTGCACGAGGTCGCATCGAGCAGCGCGTGGGAATCTCTTGTACAATGGTGCCAGATCGGACTGTGTCGGTGTGCTTTGTGAAAAGTGGACGATTGCACTCAAATGCGCGGAGATGATGGGGAAGACCACAATTATGCACGTTATCGCTGAGCAGCACTACACTGCCCGGACCCCGTCATGCGTACTGCTGTACCCCATCCAGGTCGACAGTGATTGGCCGCATGGTCGGCTGTGGCGCACTTCGCATGTTGTCTGCAAGTTGCTGGGAACAAGCTCTGGTCTGCAGGCAACTTGCACATTGCCTTTTGCTGCCTCATCTTTGCGGGCACTTGGGGACAATGCCATGCTGCACTTCTGATCCCATCTAGAATCATCTGAAAGGGCGACCGTCTGGAAGTCGACGTGTATACCCTTTTCTCTATTCGGTCAGCTTGCTAGTCCGACCGGAGGAGAGTGACGCGCCCGTAGAACAGGAAGAAAACGCACGAGGCGGGCTGCTGTCAGAGCTAGAATATGCAGGCCGCCCGCAGCCCGAATAGATCAGGCTCGAAACGATGCGGTCCGCGACTCATACATCCCTTGCACACGCGTCTTCAGAACGCTGTCGAAGGACACGTGTGACTTTCCCGGGTTGACGCGTGGGTTCGACGTGAGAAGCCACAGTTCAACAGACGTGATGGGGCAAAATTTGGCAGATGAATCCGACGTAGAGAAGTCCTGGATGGATGGGGGAGAACTGCTTGGCTTGGCTTGGCTTGGCTTCTCGTCATCGGCACGGCCCGCGAGCTCTCGCCGATTCGCCGATGTGCTCTGGCGACTCTGCCGTCCTTCACTCATCTCCTTACCGTCTCCTACTTGAATGACCCGATTGCTGTGACGCTCGTCCATCAGTCATTCTGTCTCTGACTATCTTCGCTCCCCAATGATGGGTTCTGCGCGGTCGTGGGGTCGATTCGTTGTGAAATCGGCCAGCAGCCCTAAGCCGTAGGCAGCAGTAATCGGAGCTGAAACTATCTTACAGGTATCCACGTCCCAAGTGTCGAAGAAAGCTCATTCTTTCATCCTTCTTTGACATGAAACAAGATGCCTGCTCAATTCCCAATATCTGCCCTCGAAGAGCAAGATATCGACGTCCTTGGTGATCTGCTGCTTCGCGCAAAGCTCTCCCTCTCAATTAATCGACTGCTCTGGAAGGATTGGCCAAATGAAACCGCGCAGAGGGAGCAATATACCGCCGCTATAGCAGGCGCATTCAAGGATCCAAACATGCTGGATTTGAAAGCTGTCGATAAAGAGACCGGACAGATAATTGGCTATATCTGCCTCGCCAAGAAAGAAAGAAAGGCCCAACAAGAGGTTACTGATAACGACCAGCCTCGCACTGAAGACAATATGGCAGCGCCTGCTACGATGAATGCGGATGTACTGGCTGGAGTCGGAAACGCGTGTCAGAAAGTGGCAAGAGGCTTGGACTTCCCGAAAAACTACGGTAGGCTTCCAAAACGCAATACGAATAACAGAATGAGCACTTATTGTCGTAGAACTCGTCTTTATCGTCGTAGAACAGGCATATCGCGGGAAAGGTCTTGGCATGCAACTTCTACAACGTGGCTTCGCAGAAGCCAGAGAGGCAGGGGTCCCTTTTTGCGTTTGTTCGGAGCCTGCGGCGCGCCCTTTCTTTGCTAAATTCGGCCTCGTCGAGATTATTCACGCTGATATGGATCTCAGTGTCTGGGCTCCCCCTTATACTGGCTTTGGTGTGTTTCGATTGACTGGTATGGTCTGGCAGCCGGAGTAGTGGTGCGTGAATTGGACAATCCGCTGCTTAGACGCGGGCTGTTCGGGCCTTGGTGAAGCACTGGCAGTGTAGCTATGGTAACGAGCACAGGCACTAATCTGCCATGCTCGACAAAATCTGCGTTGGAAGCCTGATCGTCGCACGTTAAACATCGAGCAATGGAATCAACAATGGAATCGATCATTATACCGGAGATCACAGTTTTGCATTCATGCCGACAGCATTAGTCGACAATACTCATTTGAGCCTCTACCTATGGGTATATCCATCATCAGACGCACATTAAATCATTCCTCATTCATCGTTTGTGCCGTCCCATCTCATGCATCATGGGAGTCATGCTATTTGTCCTCTAACTCTGAATTTACTGCCCAGAGCCGTTGTACACCAGAGTGTTGGGGCTACCGGCACCAGCGTTGACGATGACACCAGTGGTGGCGAGAGACTTGATGCGAGCGGCAAGAGCAGCGGGGGTGCGTGGGCCCTCAAGACCGATGAGGTAGGCAGCGAGACCAGCGACGTGAGGGCAGGCCATGGAAGTGCCAGAGATGGTGTTGGTGGCGGTGCGGCTGCCGATCCAGGCGCTGTTTCAAGACCAGTCAGTAAAGGGTCAATATTCTCTGAGTTGTGAACTGTAACTTACGACTTGATGTCAACACCTGGAGCGAAACCATCAACGACTGGGCCGAAGTTGGAGAAGCTGGCACGGTTGTCGTTGGCATCGGTGGCGCCAACAGTGAAGACGGATGGCTCAGAAGCTGGAGAGGTTTGGCGAGCGTCAGCGCCGTCGTTTCCGGCAGCGACAGCGACGAAGATGCCAGCATCAGTGGCGGCCTTGACTGCGTCGTTGGTCTGTTGAGAGAAGCCACCGCCCAAAGACAGGGAGAAGACGGAGCGACCAGTGCGGCCATTCTGGCGAGCGTTGTTGACAGCCCAGTCGATACCAGCAAGAACTCCGGAGTTCAAACCAGTTCCCTGAACGAGATATCAGTACTGCGTAGACAATTCGAGTTATATGAATCAACTTACAGCAGCACCGAGAACCTTCACGGCGATGATGTTGGCACGCTTGCTCACACCGTACGTAGCACCAGCAGCAGTTCCAGAGCAGTGGGTTCCGTGACCGTTGAGGTCAGTGGCGATAAGAGGCTCGGTCAAGACGAAGTTGGCTCCGTTGACAGCACGACCGCCAAACTCCTGATGACCAGCATTGACACCAGTATCGATCACGTAGATGAAGCTTCCAGCGCCAGCGGTGTTGTCGTAGGTGTAGGTGTTGCCTCCGCGAGCGCGGCGGGAGATGCGGACAAGGCCGTACTCGGCAGGAGTCTGCTGGACGAGAGCGCGCTTCTCCACGACCGGAGCGGAGGCACGGACCGTAGTATCTGGCTCGATGCTTGCGATCAGGGGGATGTTGGCGACAAGGTCGACGAGTGACTCGTCGCCATCGAAAGCGAAGCCTCGGAAGGTACCGAAATTATATTGGTGCTTCGGTACAATATTGGTCGTGAGGCGGAGAGTGTTCAGCACCGTGGAGAGTGGGGAGTTGTCTTGAACGCGGGCAATCCAGCTACCAGAGACGGTGTCTGCGGTTTGTCTCTTGTCGACAGTGGCGGCACCAAGCACAGCTGGCAGAGCCAGAAGGATGTTGAGGAAAGATCGCATCTTGATGAAAGGTGCTGAGGGGATGATTGAAGCAGCGGTGATGATCTTCCCAAGGAGCAGGCAAATCTGTTCACCTATGTACTCACTGCGAGCCACCTACGAGGTAGTCAGGTATTTGTTGATACCTCTTCTCGCGGTTGCCGATGCAAGCCACACTTTACCACAAGAGCAGACGCCGTATTCTACGATACGCCATTGGAAGAAAATTTGTAGATCCCAGAACTCATATCTGCTGGCCAGGCCGATCGTTTCGTCTTCGAGAAGGAGCCAAGAATACCAAGATAAGTACCACCAGTACTGTCGTCCAATATCTTTCAGATTACCCCCTCACCTACCTTTTTCAGCTAAGTTAGAGTGAAAAACAAGCATTGCTCTGGAGAAAGTCTGTGGCTTTTCCTCGAAAGTGGATATATACCGAGGCTCCTAGCTGATTCGTGATATGTGCAAACATATGGCGTTTTTCAGTTGTGGTGGTGAATATCCAGTCTACTGTTGCGCCCACGCGATGAACCGTCGTCTGCGGAGAGCTGGCTGGATCGCCGAGGAGTTTCTGGCAGGGCATGTGAAATACTCGTCGCCTCCGCAGCTTCAAGCAGCCTGGGCTGAGGATGACTTGCATCTTTGGCGCAAGTGGCGGCGCCCTCAGCAGCCACAGGGCCATATGCCAAGCGCCGGAAGACGTAGGCCAGGGCGACTTAGAAATGGAACATGCCGTTTGCTAAGAAAGGTAATATTTCTCACCGAGGCGCCTTGCGGCCAGTAGCTGTTGCACAATACCGAATGAGCGATGTTTCGGAAAGATCGCCTGCGACTTTCCTTCTTATGCTCTTCCAAACAACGCCGTTGGGCACGCGAGTTCAGCGTGCGCAAGAGTCCGTGAGCCCACTGATCAGCGCTGGCAAGGCTCAGCAGCGCGGCGCCATGCTGCAGCTGATGCAGGCTACATAGTGACCATAAAGGAAAGCATGGCGCTGAGCAAATTCTGTGCGTTCGCATCGTTATCGGCTGCGATCGGGGCTGGGACTTTGTAGCATTTGAATGAGTGGCCGAGAAATGCCAGGTCGTAAAATGGATGTTGTCGAGCCGCTCTTCTAGACCCAGTCGAAAGACCGCCAGGAATCGTGCTTCCTTGCGATATATTGCTGTGGCGCGACGAGTGCCCGAGTATAGTCGGCACGCGATGCAGTGCGGAGGTTTCAGGTGAGCATGTGAGAGGGGAAGAGAGGAAGTGGCTGAGATTGAGTTTAAGTCTAAGTTTTGAGCTTCGGCGCTTCAAGTCTTGGCAAGGACTTCAGCTTCACCAACCACATCTGCGACCGCCACAATGACAATTCCTGCATCAGACAGCACTTCTCGCGGCGGACCTCCACCATTCCAACCAGCGATGGCTCAGCACCGAGGCGGGAGGCCTACAGAACCATACAATGGAGCGTCACAACCTTGTGCCACGAGCAAGGACCAACGTGTTGGTCATACTGATAAGATACAGAACGCGCTTGACTCACTTGAGCTGGTCCATGGAACCCTGGAATCGTAGACCAAAGCTGCTGGAATACGGATCCTCGTGTCAGTTGTCCGCATACAGGTCCTCGAGCTACCGCAGATGCCCGCTCTACAAAGCCTACGACGAATTTTGGGCATGGAGTATGATGCCCTCGTATGTGGAGTGAGCCTGGAGGAAACGCACCGTCCCGACGGTCGCAATATCAGAGATGCTTTACTGAGTCTTCCTGCGTCGTACTTACCGTCTGTGAAAGGTCAAGACTTATGTACGAACCCCCTCAGAATGCTTTGCGAGTGAACAGCGCTCAGCGTATGGAAGCACTTCAAGTCTTCGAGGAATTTCAACATGAATGCCAGCAGCAAGGCAGCTTTCACTGGCAGGTGTCCAGCTGGGCTATCAATCGCATAGCTTCCGCGGCCCGCCGACTGTGAATTCTCACCTCCAAAAGGTAACATCGCGATGCCACAGATGGTCGACCGCCTAAGGATCTTGGCGCCGATTTTCAGTTCAGTTTTCACTACAACTTTCATGACAAGACGATGGAGAGGTCCAACCCCGAAAGAGACGATCCATGCCACAGACTGGTTTCCGCAGCTAGAGCTGAGTTCGAGCGACACGAACACGGATGGAAACAGCACTTGCATCACAAAACCTGAGAGCTTGGTTTTGACATTCGCGACCAATATATCGATAGAACTTCAGCGCCTAATCCGACAGCTTTTGTGATAATTTGCGTTTATGGCATAGATACAAGGAATGTAGTGCCCAGATCTTCCCCCATTCGGCCGTGCATCGTCATCTTCGAAACCCATTTATCATCATTGTCTTTTCAGATCGCGACGCGAGAGCAATCATGATCTCCTGCCATTCAAAGTGCAGCTTCGGTCATGCTCTCACAAATCTTCATTGAGGTTGACCTGGACGGTGACGCTAGAGCTGGCAGTGGCGGCGTCCGTGTGAATTCCAGTGAAGCTGCATGCTCCTTTGTGGACGACTCTGTGGCGTGGCTGGCTGTTGTATCGCAGGCGCAACGTCTCCGTCTCACCACCCGAAATTGTGCTGACACTGAAAGGTGAGGTCCTGTCAACAGTCTGCTTGGAAGTCGAGCCGGAGTAGTTGTCCTCAAAGTAGAACCAATCATCACCGTTTTCCATACTGAAAATGTGTGTCTCTACTTCGTCGTCGTCGTCGTTCTTGACGCTGGCCCTGCCTTGAACATCGGCAGATAACTGGAAGCGAAGAAGACCGCTCTGAACATTGAAAAGACTGCGTAAGGCTTTGATCAGTAATCGCGATCGATTAGATAACAGGTGAAGGTACACACTTGAAGCCGAATGCAATGTCGAGGCCGGCTTTGCTGCGAACGGTGTCGGCTGCGGGTGGCCAGATCTCCGCGGTAGATGGCCAGGTGAGGATGTCTACTCCAGCAAGCTCATCATCGTGGGCAAGAGAAAGCGCGTGAGCCTTTGAAGTTGATCCGCCAGCAACTTTCACACCTGCACTTTCGGAAAAGCTGCTAACTTCCCAGCATTCGACGGATGGCTCGCCTTTCTCGTTGACCACGAAAGCTGTGACCCGGGACTTTTGGGCGAGGGGATCATCTGGTGAGTTGTGTCAACATGCGATCGTCAGGCACTATTTGCTGCCACTCGACAACGAGCGATGTCAAACGAACTTCCAGATGTACTCCAAGGGCGTGCCGTGGCGGCAGTGGCCAACAAAGATGAGACGATCGCGTTGGTCAATTGCATGATTCCTGATGATGAAGCTGCGCTTCAATAGTCTTGTGAAGTTACTGCGGTCTGTTGGAGTCGAAAGAGTTGGAAGCTGATGATAGCAATAGAAAGTGAGAGACTCGCCCGGATTTTATATCTTTTGGTATGCTCTTGCGAAGGCTCTGACCTGTTAAGCTGTTCCATGCAACCATCTTCACTTGTTGAAGTCCCATGGCTCGATGAAGACCCCGGAGGCACCTGAAAACAAGCCGTTCCAACATATTCAGGCGTCGTGACTGTTTTCGGTCACCACATTCGACAGGTCTCGATGGCCTGCAGAGCAACACCTAAAGAGGCGAGTGACCCCGCGGGGCATCTCGTGCTCGCATGCGAACCCGTTTACATCTGATACACTGCAAATGATCGACGCTGCGTAGACTTAAACGGAAAGTGCAGGTCTGAGTGTTGCCGGAGGATTCCCCAGAACGCTTTGACATGGAGACCGCGGGGAGTCCGGATCAGTGGAGGATAGATCCGCCACCCACGATGCATGCTTGCCGGTGATGGGACTGGAACACTCTTCGTTTGCCATTCCAATCTTGACCAATTGCAAGCAATAGTTGCTTGAACGTGTGCCTTCATACTTCATGTCTTACCTGTATGTAAAGCATCCACCCAGGAAGTGTCTGGATATCGAACTGGCTCCGGTAGCTCCACATCGAGAGCAAGCACTGGCTGCCATCGGTTCGTGAAGCACGTCTTGACCCAAGCGCTTGAGAACCCCGGTTCAGTTGCGTGAACTTGGAAGCTCGTGAATCGAACATGGTGCGGAGGGACGGATCAACCCCATGCTGCCTAGCAGGCTACGAACGCGTTGCATTGGTCTCATAGCTGATAGCATTCGTAAGGAGGGCGATTGGCCATTCATCGTGGACATCACCGACACTGCCTTCTGACTGGACTGATGTTCCGGAGGCGTCATTGGGTTCTCAGATCAATGTATTCTGTGATGATCGAAGCATTCATCAGTCATGGTAAAAAAGATAGAACAGACGTGCTCAAGATAATTCCAAGATCTCTTTCGTGTTGAAGCATAGTATTCCTCCAGTCGCACCGCACACAGTGGATGCGAATACGCTTCTAATGGTACACGCGGTCTGAGGGTGTTTGACGTGGCAGAAAGGTCTCAGCGGGCAGAGAGGAATGACCCGCGCTTCATGTTGTTGTTCAGAGCAGAACGTTCACGG
>JAASLG010000605.1:0-21216 GCA_013365235.1 Cercospora sesami | reverse complement strand
TGCCTAGAAGAGCTTTGTTCTTCCATCTATTGGCAGTTGGCATTGTTGGATGGAGACACTAGACCTATCGGCCCATGTTACGAGTAGCCCATGTCGAGACAGGATAAAATTATATGAAGCCAAGCAGTCTATGGTACTCGTCCATGCAGGCAAAGCAGCCCATCATACCTACGTTGTTTGACATGACCGTAGAGTCGTCATGAACAAGTCGTAAGCCGCAGTATTTATGGAATACGATCTCTGATATACCTGATCCTGCATCGCTGCTCGTAGCACTGCTCGAAAACATTCCATGGATAAAGTCTTGCAATACCAGATTATCTCTTTGGCACAAATGGTCTCGCATCTAACACTTATCACTCATCTGTACACATATTGGCTTTGCTCAAATACCATAAAACAGAGAGACCAGCCAAAACCACAAAATCTCCACCAGAACGAACTTCCTAATCATCAGTCATCTCTACATCTAGTAGCCTCGCTCAAACACTGTAAACAGAGAAAACCAACCGGGACTACAAAATCTCTACTAGAACAAATTTTCCAATTATCAATCATCTTTACACCTGATGGCTCCGCTCAAGCGTTGTGGACAGAGACACTAGGCAGATCCAAAAATGTCTCCGCCAAATCGAGCTTCACCATTATCACTCATCTCTACATCTGGTGGCTTCGCCTGAACGCTGTAAATGGAGTCACCAGCCGACCCTAAGATCATCTCTGATTCCATTGAACTTCCGATCATCGCTCATCTCTATACCCGTTGGTTCTGTCTGAATGCTTGCAACAGAGAAAAAGAGCACGATGGGAAGTATCTCCATGACTCTTGTGATGTTCAATCTCTACTTATCTCACGCCTGTTGGCTCGGCTCGAAAGCTGTAAACAGAGAAACAGGGCAGGACAACAGTATTTCCATGTCTTCTCCCACATTCAATCGGCGTTCATTTCTACCCTTGTTGCCTCAGCTCGAGCGCTGCGATCAGACAGACAGACAAAACAGTCAAAACTTCCAACAAACCAAAACTGTCATTTTCTCCCTAATCCCTACCCCCACCACCCCACAACCCCTCAAATCCCCAGAGAAACCCCACAGTTCCACACCATCTACCTCTTCGCAAACATCTCATAACCCCTCAACATCTCCTCCGTGATACCCCTCCTCACATCCTCCCTCGCCATATCAAAATCCCTCATAGTAATACACCTCATTCCCGCCTCCTCCACCTCACCACTCCTCACCCTCCCAATCGCCAAATCCTTCGCCCCCTCACAAATCTTCACAATTTCCGCTCCCGAATACCCCTCAGTTTTGCCCGCCAGCAACGCGAATTTGACCTCTTCTGAAAGGCGCACGCCCGAGCACGCGATGCGGAAAATATCCTGTCTCGCCGCCAAATTCGGCGGACCGAGATATACATGTGAATCGAATCGACCTGGTCGGATAAGAGCTGGATCCAGGGATTCAGGTTTATTCGTCGCCGCTAAAATGAGGACATCCTTTAGTTCATCAAACCCATCCATCTCATTTAAGAGCGTAGTGAGGACATTCAAGCCCTTACTTCCGCTATCCAGGTCACGTGAAGTCGCAATTGCGTCGATTTCGTCGAAAAAGATGACACACGGCGCCGCTGCGCGCGCTTTGGCGAATACTTCGCGGACCTTTTTTTCAGAGTCGCCGACGTATTTGCTGATGAGTTCGGCTCCTTTGATGGCGATGAAATTGAAATTGTAGCTGTTTGCAACGGCTTGTGCGGTCATTGTTTTGGAACAGCCGGGAGGGCCGTAAAGGAGCACGCCTTTTTCCGGCTTTCGCTGAAATTCTTCGAGGAGGGCTCGGTCGTTTTGCCGTAGGCCGAGAATTTTATCGAATGATTCGCGGACCTTGTCCGAGCCACCAATGTTATTCCATTGCACTTTGGGCTTTTCGGTGAAGATCTCTCGCAATGCTGTTGGAATGACATTTGGTAGTGCTTTCTCGTAATCTTCGAGCTGAGTATCCAGTGGCTCAGATTGACGTTCAACGGCACGGCTTGAACTCTGCGCCGGAGAGTCATGGTAAAACGAGTTTGCCTCGTCGTAAGTAGGAAGACTTGGCGATCTCAGTCTGGACACAGCTTCCCTCTTGGCTCGTTGTTCTGCTTCGTCGCACGCCCAGCCGTGGAGAAGCTTGAGGTCAGCGCCAGTATAACCATGAGTTCGTGCAGCTATCGCGGCAGAGATGTCATCTTTAGCGAAAGGTGACTTCTGGCGAGCAACGTTCAGGATCTGTTGGCGCGCAGCAGCGTCTGGAATGGGTATCTCGATATGTCTCCAGAATCCAGAAGGGCCAATTATGGAAGCATTGAGCTCGGAGATTGACCTCGTAGCAGCGACGATCATGACCTGGTAGTCGTTTATGCGTTCCAACTCCGCGATAAATGTGTCCGAGAACTTGTCTTCCTCGCTTGGTGTGAGCTTCTCGAGTTTGTCTATCAGTATAAGTGAGGGCTGGTTGGCGCGCTCGGCCGCTTGTTGGAATGTCTCCTGAATCTGCGTTCGCCCTTTGCTCAGTGTTCCACTCAGTATGCTCTCTGGCTCGATGCGATACACTTTCCGGAATCCACTATCTGCTAATGCTTTCATGACAGTCGTCTTCCCGCAACCTTGGTAGCCATGAAGCAATACAGCACGAGAGCGAGCGTGACCATTGGCAATCCGAGCACTTTCTAACAGCTGACCCATTTGCTCGTTCAATTTCCGAGTCTGCTCAACTAGACCTCCGAGCCGGTGCGGGTCCAGCTCCAGGTCCATGTCTCCGTTCATCTGACTTCGGAAGCCATTGGTGTTGAGAGTGAGGATGCTGTGGCTATTGCCATTCGTAGGAGAAGTGAGTCTGGATATTGTGCCATTCGGAAGCTCAATCGATGTCCCTCGTCGGATGCGATACAAACAATTTCCGTCTGGTGCTCCAGCAGATTCGATATGTTCGATGTGGAAGCGCCGTCGATATTTCTTGGCACCGGTGACCTCGAAAGAGACGCCAGCAGCAAGAGCGTCGGAGTCCTCTGGCAAACAGTTAGTGTCTCTGCTTACAATTTGGAAGCAATAACGTCGCTTTGGAAGGCTTTGAGCATGCAGCACATGTTCAAGACAGAGTCAGCAGTTTTGACCTACCGAACAATTTGCCAATGCTCCACTCCCAGTTCGTCTCGTCAACAACATCGGGCTTGTTATGCCCTTCAGGCGTGACGTCGTAGAGCACAATGCGGTCGGCGGGGTACAGTTTCGTGTCGGCGCGGGAGATCTTGACCTTGGAGCCATCCTTGAAGTCGTACAAATCGCGAAAAGTTTCAGTCATCTTGGCCGGACGAGTCTTGGGTCTGCTACCCATCTTGTCTTCTGCTCGCCAGGCGATGCCATAGCCGGTGGTCATGCCATCTTCGCTGGTGATTTGGCAGATGTCATTGAGCTTGAGGCCAGCGTCGGTGAGAGATTCGGGCAGGACGTGCACACGAAAGGCATCCTGCAGACCCTTGGACTGTTGCAGTCGCACGACGACATGCGAAGCGTCCATCTTGGTGGGGGCGGACTTGTTGGTGTCACCAGAAGGAGGTGGAGGTGGTGTCGACATGTTTGCGCTGGCGGGCAGTCGTCGCTTTTCAGCGATCCGAGGCCGTGGCGGCGCGTCTTAGTGCAGGGGTGTGAGTTGACTGACTTGTGCTGGCTTCGACGTTGAAGTGCAAATAGAAACTTTGGCGGCTGCAGGAGCGCGCGTGGCCGACGCGCTAGAAGCACGATGGATGCAGGGATTGCTGAGAAACCCGCCCAATACCAGCACCCAGAACGAGAGGTCGTCTGCGCGGCACACGGCACTGCTGAGCTACAGAGATGCCAGCGAAAATCAAGGAGAAGGACCTACTCTCTGCCACCTCTTCTCTGCACTCACGCTGTTATGTACGCCCACGGATGTCCGGACAGCGGAAAAGTCTGTCTGCGATGACTCGAGAGAAGGTGCGAAGTGGTACCGCGGAAGTCACTCGGGAGAGAATGATATTGGGCCTTCTAGTCCATAGCACATGCTGCTCCACGACTCGCCCGCCATTAGTCTGCCGGGTCTGACAATTCTCCCTTTCCAGCATCACCGACAGTTGGTGAAGTCCCACTTGTCATTCTATGCCCAGGCCGCTCGCAGGTCCAAGCTTCTCACACTTGTGACCGCACACTTTCTTGCACCTCCGACTTACCGAACGGCCTTCGTCTTCGTCACCCTCATCAATGCCACCCATTGATGCTCCGCGCGCGCCGACTTCCTCTGCGCATCGCGTCTCGGCAATGGACCGCTGAAGCCGTTTCACCCAGGCGGTCCTTCGCCAGTCGTGGAGGGCAGCCGCCATCCCAGCCCAACGGCAACAATGTCAATCGAGATGGCAAACAGGACGACACGAAGCCTACGCCAGGCTCAGCATCATCGGCCAATGGAAAACCAGCAGCCTCAACGAAGCCCTCCCTGATCGAGCAGCTCTTCCCAGAAGAGACGAAACGCTACGAGAAGCAGCAGGAAGCAGCAGCGCGCGAGGTGCCAAAGCTGCCATTGGATAAACTCCAATCCATACCCACTCCGCGACGACCGAAAAAGAGCAAAGATGAGGATAAGAATGAACACGAGTCGTCGGTCGCCAGAAGGCTCAGGTCCGCCATGGAGCACGCACCACCAGGCACGGCTGTCCTCGTGCTTCGGAATGCCAGCAAGAACCTGACAACGGAGGACTTCAGACGCCTCATACCACAGGGCAAACACATCGAAGGGTGGACACTGGAAGAGAGCGATATTTTGCAGGTCATTCCTGAGCGAGATTTGAGCACCTTGGAGCAACAAAATCTCTACTACATCATATTTACCTCTCAGATTGGTGCATACACATATCAACAGCATGTCACGCGCATACACAAATTGGCCGCGATTCACACGCCCACCTCCAACACGTCGCCGATACCTCCTCCACCAGGCTACATGATTGAAGGTCTTGATGCTCATGCGGCCATCGAGGCATACGCCCTAAAGCCACCGAGTCAAAAGCTGGAGTTGCATCAGCTCAAACGGCCATTCACACCTTTGGTAGAATCGATTGTGAAATATGGAGGGTACAAGGGCATTGTAAAACGGGTAGGAAAGATGCCTGTCGAGGTACGCTTGACGATGGACGGACCGCAGCTGCACGCCAGCCGCTTGAAGCACATCTTTCTGGAGACCGGCAAACGCCGCAATCTCAGCTGGTCAGGAGGAGAGAATTTCGAGCTGGACATCACGAAATGGGAGGCCCGAGTATCTCCGTCGTCATCCGATGTCAGCGAATTCGCACAGAAGAACGCGGCTGGTATACGTGAAGGACGGGAAAGTGATGAATCTGGGAAACAACTTAAGAAGGCCAAGAATGACGAGCCTGAGATACAGCCAATGCGTACCCCACCGCATGTCTTTATCGTTGGATTCCACACTGAGGATGCTGCTCAGAGCTTCGTCGCTTACTGGCATAAGCGCAAGCTTGAACTGCCCAACGCGAGAGCGCCCGATCTCGAGGACGATTCGCCACCTGTTGCGCATGTAGAATTGCTCTGGTAGAACCTCTTCATTCCGCAGACGGGTCATCGCTTCTTGCTCGAAATCACCATCTCTTGTCTCATTTTCAAAGTGAACTGGCGAAGCAACTGTGTGAAAAAGCCAAGCGTGCCATGCACACGCAAAACCTCACCTCGTCCTCACAGCTCTGTTTCTGTTGAAGAGAGAGACATCCGTAGTCGACACAGCATTCATCTGCCTGGCAGCAGGATCTGCAACTGTTCTGTCCAAGCGGGTTGCAATTTCTGCTATTGAAGTTGCATTAGAAAGCAAATTTACCCGATCTGGGACCGTGGAAAAGATCATTTCCTCGGAGCTGAGTGCGACTTGCACATCTGCAGTACAGACTGATTGCCGGAAAAGCCTTCCGATGAAAAGCGGTATCCTCCTGGAGTCTTTGAGCCCTGCTCTTTCATACCAAGGCTGCGAAAGCTTGAATTGCCCGACGCGAGAGCGCTCGCCTTGAAGATGATTCGCCACCTGTTGCGCATGTGGAAGTGCTCCTGTTGAGATTATTTGCGGTGCTCAAGTGCGTGTACTGCCACGCCCCGCGCGATCCTTCATCTTGTCCTTCAGTCTCGACCTCATAACGTTTTCGGCGGACACACAACGCGAACCTGGAGCGCGGCCACGGGAAGTTGCGCTGATGCACGCTGTCTCTCTGGCTCGGGGAGACGTCGAAATGTGTGCAATAAAGCTGTTGACTTTTGATGGGCCTTGAATAGGCAGCCATGTGTGTCCGATCATGGCGCTTCCACGCTCAATTCTATGGGTACGGGGCGATTTTCAGACATGCTATATCAAGTTGCCTTTGCTGGGCACTTGATCTTACGACTAGACGACATTCGGCGGCGACTTACAAGCTCTCGTCAATGGTTCATCACCCTCACCTAGAAGCGGACAAAGTGCACATCATTTCGTGAAGTGCTTTCTCAATCCAAGCTCTAATTGAACTTAATCTTCTCATGCCACCATCTGCAGGACAAGTTCGTAAACGATACAGCACTTCTCGGTCTGGCAGTGGGGTTGAAAGCCAGTCTCTCCAAGGCAGTCGCGATGTATGACTCTTCGTCCATGTCTGACCTCCGTTGTCCTTGTGCTCTTAGGACGATAAAATCTTCCATGGTCAGTACGATATGTACGTCTGCCTGGAAGACTGGCTGCCTTGCAAAGAACTCCGGTGAGCAGCTACACGGACCTGGTGGGCATGAGCCTCGCTCTACATGTATGTTGTTGCGGTTCACACCGATTCTCCCAATCCACAGGCCTTGGCCGATGATATTGTAGTGAATCAATAGGCCCTGGCCGATGACATCGTAGTGCCTATCATTTGTTTTCGAAACTCGCACGATGAACAGCAGACCTTCGAAGCCTTTGACCGGGACCAAGATATCGTCAGGCTGAGCAGTTGGACACACAAGTGCAACAACTTTCCCAGGTGTGCCGCTACCGAAAACGGGTTGCGCGATCTGATCTGGAGAGTCAACTTTCCTTCGAACAAAGTCCGCGGCCTGGGGTGGAAGGTGAAGATCAAAAAACTCGCTGAAGTCAATATCAGCACAGAGGCCATCTGAAGCAGTGGTTTGCAGTCTACAACAGATCATGTGCTCAAACTTTCGACCAATGACTATCGGCGAATTGCAGTTGACATCCAGCTCAATGCCCCGAGTCGTCTGCATCGAGACACGAGATCGTCGCTTCTGCAGGAGGACGGCGACTTCTTCAGTCTCAGGGGTGATCTCGAGGGCGCGAATCAGGTCTTGCAGGTAATCAGGATACAATATTGGCGAAAGATCCAGTGCCAAGTCCCAAGCTGACTTGGTGTAGTCCGGAACAATGCGAGGACAGCCACTTTTCTGCCAGTCTGTCATTCCTACGAGAGCGAATAGTCGATCACGTGGATCGGAACAGTGAAGTTCACTGAATTTGCGAAGATTATTTTCAAATGGCTGAGGATCACAACGGGAAACCCCATTCCCCACTGTCTCAAGGAGCACATCGGCGGCTCCCTTCCGAATCTCTTTCTCGCCTAGCGGCCAATAGCAATACCATTTGGCTCGTTCAATCAATGATGCCATCGCGATAGCGCTGACTTGGTGCGGCCCGCTGAGGAGTTCAACGTCGTTACGAGCTGCACCGACCTCCTGCAAGACCCACATTCTTCTCCAATAGGGACACCTGTCGAGAGCACGTATTGCTGCCCGTATCCTGTGACCAAGAGGCTCGTCAGCCTCTAACCCCATTAGAGACAATGCTTTGTTGAGTGCTCCATCCAATCCGTACGACCGTCGTTTGAGAAGTGGTTCCACGCAACGTACGACCGCGAACAACCATTCTGTGTCATTAAAATGAGCCCCCAGACAGGTCACGACGCGTGTTGCCCCTTGATAGATCTCAAACATCATTGCGACCTGCGCACTCTTCTCTACATCATCGTTCTGGTTGATGCAGATGGAATCCATCCAGATATGAATTTGTCGATGATGCAACTGCACCTGCCGCAAAGCATAATAGGCATTGTATCTGATTTGAATCGCGCTACCGTCCAATAGGATCGCTCTTGGCTTGGGCTCGCCCCACGTGTAAGAGATCGCGACGTATGGAGGTGCTTCATGTAAGCTCCAGATCGAGGTTTCCAATGCAAGCGGCGAATGTCCAACGGCGGAGGCAAATCTAAGCAGGCGGATCTGATTCTTGGCATCTTGGAGAGGAGCGGGACAGTAGGCTGCGTTTGGCTTCGGCATACCGCTATTTGCTTCCGACGAGTTGTTCTGAAGTCCAGGAAAGCGCAAAGTCGCTGACTTTTGGTGGGTCGGGATATCTTTCAAAAGGGACTTCTTGAGCTGTAGCCGGCGTGAGCGCCGACGAGTTCTCTCCATCGGAGTCATGGCAGATTGAGGAAGTGAAGCTCGTCTGCGATGTTTGGAGAAGCAGCTGAGGTCGCAAGGCTGCGCCACCACCGCCAAGAGTTGTTCAGCATGTTCCACGAACAGCGCCACTTTGCACTGCTGGCGGCTGCGGCCTCTTCTTCCAACATTCGCGAATCTCAGCGATCTTGCAGTCCGCGCTGTAGGCCCATGCGCCGCGTTCGCGTCTCGGCACTCGAAAAGGCAAGCGATCAAAATCTTCAGAAGTGGCATATGCTCTATCTTGAATAGAGTTTCAGACCTGCAGTAGCGCGGCTTCAGTTAACGACGGAGGACATTGCTGTTTGCTTTCGAGCTTTTTTGAACTTGCAGACTTTGCACTCGACATCAGCACAATCGACGCCATATCGCCATGACCGACCTCGAAGTGATCGCACCCGACGGCGATGTCATCCTGCTAGTTGGGCCTTCGAAGCACAAAATCCGAGTCTGTGCCCAAGTTCTTTCGAAAAAGTCGCCGGTGTTCAAGACAATGCTTGGCCCACACTTCCGTGAAGGGCAGCAGCTGCGCAGCAGCTCATCACCCGTGGATATTCTATTGCCGCAAGACGATTGGGAAGCGATGCGCCTGGTCTGCCGATGGTTGCATCTCGACGACTTCAACGCTGCTGAAGATAACGCCCTTCAAGCGCTTATCATCTTGCGTGTGGTTCTTCTGGCAGACAAGTACTATTTGTCGGGACCGCTTCGATGGCAAATGCGTGCTGCTCTATTCACTTGGCTAGACCATCAGCCAGGTTATTGCCACGTCACCGCCCTGGTCCACATTATCGCCGCTGCGTACCACCTTGACTGCCGCGATATCTTCGCGCGAGCTACTGCTCAGCTCATCTCGAACTCCGATCAACGTCTCTCTGATACTTTCAGAACCAAGATTGAGACTGGTCTTCCAGTTGGTGTTCTTCGTGAGTTCTTGCATTGTCCAATCTCATTTGACACCAGTAAACTAACAGTTCTACGACAGTTGTGCTAGAGGAACGACGCACATTGGTCAAGAAGAAGGATCAAGCTGGGCTGGTGGGCACGGGTCTATGCCTGGACTGCGTGCGCGAGATGGACAAGAGGAACCCACATAAGGTCTGCAAAACGCACTCTCCTTATCAGAAGTGAAGCGCATGTTACGATGTACCATCTACGACGCTTCGAGAATTGTCAAAAAAGGCCTTTACTGCGCTCGCTCGATCCCGATTCCCGCACAAGGTGGAGAAAGAGTCATCCCGGCCGCAAGGCTTTCTCCTGCCTGATGTGCCTGCAGAATTCTCTTAGCACACTGGCGAAGACTTTCGCCACGGAAATAGCATAGGGGACAAGGCGCATGGAGACATGACATACTCGAGGTCATGGAAGAAGCGAAGATCGAAGCATCAGAAATAATGAACGACTCGCAAGGTCCGCGACGGAGCCTGGCGAGCCTCATACATGCTTCAGGTCATCCAGGAGGAAAAAGACCGCCATTTTCCCGTTCTGCCACTTTCGTAGCTACAGTTTCAGAGTGCAAGTGGCGCGAGATCGATACAAACTTACCTCTCGGCTTGCAAGCTCTTCACGACTTGGAGGATCTCACCGTATTCACGATCGATGTCAAACTACCAAGACGCCGTGTTGATCAATACTGTCCCGGCATAAGATTGTGCATCCGCGAAGCTGACTCAAGCTTGTCCATCGCCGCAATCGCCATTTCTGGCTCGTTCTCGAAGTTTCAGACATCGCACGTGAACCTACAAAGTGAAGCGGGTGAGCGCATGTGAACAGTTGCGCCTAGCGCCGTTTGACAAGCGCCTTCCCAACTTTGCCCGCTCATCCGTCCTCGCTCTGGACTGCTCCTTCTGACAAACACTGCGCGCCATTTCCGCCTCCAGACAGCGACTTTGACAATTCCCGCAACAGACATCAGCACGGAAGTCACCATGTCCAATGGAACCGACATCGAAGTTATCGCGCCGGACGGGGATATTCTCCTAGTTCTGGGTGACAAGGACAACAACAATAAGAAGAAGAAGCTTCGAGTCTCCTCGCACACGCTCTCGAGCACGTCGCCAGTCTTCAAAGCTATGTTCGGCCCCCATTTCCGCGAAGGACAGCAGCTACGCGGCGAGAGCAACGCAGAACCTGTGGAGATTCCATTGCCAGAAGACGATCCTGATGCAATGACCTTACTATGTCGTCTGGTCCACTCGCGCGAGGCTCCTACTGAAGATGAGAGATTGGTGGACAACTTCAAAATGCTCCACGCGGCTCTGGCCTTCGATAAGTACCAAGTTGTCGGTCGTCTTCACTGGCAGATACGCGGAGTGCTGTCCCATTGGCTATTTGACTTCGACGCTATCGTAGATTCTGTGACTGTATGTGCAGGCACAGTTGCGGCGGCCTATTTACTCAACTGTGACGATGCGTACAACAGAGCTACCGCCCATCTCATCAATATCTGCGAAGACAGTATCACCGAGCTGGTGGAGCGTCAAGACATCACAGACATCATTCCGCTGCAGGTTCTTCGTAAGCGCTCACGTTGATATTTCATTCCACCCGTGCTAATCAAGAAACATAGTCATCCTAGAGGAGAGACGAGTCAGAATGCAGACGAAGTTGAGTGTGGTGGAAGGTTCATCGGATGAAGTCGCGAAGGATGAAGGGTTGTGCTTGCGCTGTTCGAAAGCGGGTAAGCAGAGTCGATCCGACAAGTGTACAGGCCACAAACGCTTGCCATCCTGATACAACGCCGCATGATGCACCGGGTCCAGTGTGGAGTGGTTGGAGTTTAGTGTGTATATTTCGTAGGGTTGCGCGAGACCATTCGAAACAAGGCTGACGGTGAAGTGAACGAGCGCATGTGAAAGCCGCGCTAGTGACGCTCGCAACGCGCCCACGCAACTTAAGTAGATCAATCATCTGCCTTCCCTTTCCACTTCCAACTTTTACAAGCTCCGTACACGACTTCGCTTCCAACCCTCTCCTCTGACAAGCTCCGCACACGACATCGATCTACACCCACACCTCAACATGTCCAACATTGCCGCCGCAAGCGATGTGACTGACATCAAAGTTATTGCTGCCGATGGCGACGTTATTCTGGTCGTCAGCGAGGACAAGCAGAAGCTTCGAGTCTCCTCACACGCTCTCTCGACGTCACCCGTGTTCAAAGCGATGCTTGGTCCGCATTTCCGAGAGGGCCAACAGCCGCGTAGTGCTACAGCGCCGGCGGAGATCCCGCTACCTGAAGACGAGGCGGACGGGGTCTATTTGATGTGCAAATTGCTCCATCTTTGCCCGAGCTTAAAGAGTGACGACGGCGACACAATCGGCATTTGTGTGCTCCGCGAAGCCGTCACTGTGATACGCAAATATCAGGTCCTGGATATTTTACGCTGGCACATGCACGGCATCTTGCTCGACTGGCTCTTTAAGAACAGGCGAATCTCCGAGATCCTAATAGTAATCGAAGCCGTGGCCGCGGCCTACTTGCTCGACTGTGATTCTGGTTTTCAACAGGCTACAGCTCAGCTTATCAACGATTGTGAAGACGGAGTCGGGCTACTGGCGGACGATATAACTGTTGACATTGTCCCTGTGCGCGTACGGCGTATGTATCAACGGAGATGCTGCATATATATGCTTGTGCTAACCTAAAATCGCAGTCATCCTCGAGTCGAGACGGTCCTCGAGAAGATACGGAGTGGTCAAGCGTGAGAAGGATGTAGGACTGTGCTTACAATGCTGCAAGAATGGCACACAAGAAGTGGTGCAGGATTGTGACTGCTACGAAAATTAGTGCACAAAGGCTTCGTTGCTACCTTTTCCAACGAGCAGGGTCGACAGCGACCTTATAGAAATGGGCAAAGACAACGACCAGGAGGTTGAGTCGGACACGAGCTCAGGAGATGATGAGATACGAAAAGTTGGCGAGGACAGCAGAACGCAGAGCACACAGCTTCCGCGAAATGCGCTTCAAGTGCTACACAGCCACCACGACGAGTAAAACTTGGTCGCTCATTTGCACTGCAAGCACCAAGTACTGAGCTTCAATACACGGAACTCCCAAAAGAATTCAACCACAAATTTTCACTCTTTATCTTCTTCCACCCCATCCCAAAATGATCAACTCTGCTAACCTACTCCTCCTACTTCCCATCTATTGTCCATATATCACGTCGTCCTCTGTCCATATGAACAATGCAGACCACCCCAGCGACGCGAGTGTCCTTTGTAGCCTCTCTCCAATTTCCCTTCCCAATGTCTCTCTCCAATACCGCTTTGAACACACGCCGTCTTGCTCATACTAGACTCATCCCTTGCAAATAAAGGAAAGCTCATACTGTCATTGCAGCAACGCCCAGCCCACCAAACCAGGTCGAAGCCATTGAAACCCTCTAGAGACCAGAATTACTTCCACATGATCATCATCATCAAGCAAGGCCACTGTGCAGATCAGCGCAAGAAGAAAAAATTCTTGCCTCGCACAACTTTCACATCGACAATGTAAAAATCTCCTCAATCAGTACGCTGAACTTCATCTTGCACCAAGCGACCACTCCATCCAACATCAACAATTCAGCTCGTGACTGCCAGTTTCCTGCTTTCCGCATGGTCTCACCTTTCGAAGATCTACCAACTCCTGCGCACCCACCCCCACACACACAAAATCCGTACCCAAAAATCTTGTTTCATGACTATTCATTTCATATCCTGTCTCTCTGTCTATAATCGATACCAATCAATCATAGCTTCATCTGGAAGCCTAATGCCAACACACTCTATATTCATATCCCATCCAAACACGCCCGCTTGAACGCAGCAAATCTCAAAGCCTCGCTTCAAAAATCTTCTCATCTTCCCAAAACCTCATCTCCCACAAACCCCACACCAAACACTTCCTACCCCCTCTGCACCACCCTCGTAGCAAAAGGCGTCCTCTCATCCAAACTCGCATACCCCGAATCATCCCCCTCCTGCACCCGAATCCTCACAATCGAAGGTCTCGACTCCCGATGTCGTGGATGCTCAGGCATGAAAGGCACAACAGCTTCAACGTGATGGTTCTCGCCGCTCTTCTTCCTGTTAATGAAGAAAGCTTGAACCGTACCAATCAGTGCCACAACTGCAGAAGCCCACCACGCAATCGCCGTGAAATCCATTTTCATGCCGAGACTGTAGAGATATCCAGCGACGGGTGAAGCCATGCATCGAGCACCTGCGCCAACGGAAGCAGCTAAGCCGTTGATTTTGCCGAAGCAGCGAGGGCTTGGTGAGGCTTCTTTGATGAGGATCAGGAGGACGGGATAGGCGATAATGGAGAAGAAGTTGCGCACGGAGAGGGTGGCGTAGATGCCGGGATAGAGCCATTTCTCGGGTAGCAGGGCCAGGTATGGGACGATGAAGTATGCGAGAGGATGTCCGATTGCAGTCATCATGAAAGTTTTCCAAGAGCCTAGCCAGGTGACAACGAGCGGGAAGATCAGTGCCTGCACAACGAGCGCGATGATACCGTTGAAGCTCAGGATGACACCTGTGTCTCGCACGCTCAGGCCGAGACCGCCTGCAAGCGAGCCGTATGGAGAAGACGGCGCCTCGAGCATTGCTCTCATGATTCGGCCTCCGGATGGAACTCGTTCGTCCTGGAAGAAGATTGGTGTCAAGTGATCGTAGGTCATAGAGTGGTAGGTAAAGATGCCGAGGGCCATTGTGAGCATAATGACTCGTCTCGTGAAGACCTTTCTCTCATCGGTGCGGCTGTTCTGGCTCGGTGTACGACTCGTGCCATCAGCCTTGATGTCCCATTCCTCCTCGACCACTTCCTCATCCACTGCATTGAACGTGCCATAGCTCTCGTGCGACAAGTTCGCTCCGGAGGTGGTCAGGCCCGCTTGAGCTGGAAGCATTGGTGTCTCAGCGTCGGTCTGGTCTAGGTCTTGCGGTGTGCTCCATGGCTGCATGTCGGGATGAGTTTCCATCAGCAAGCAGTAGCCAGCAATGACAGATATCAGCATGAGACCAGAACAGATCAAGTTCGGCAGCAGGTATGGAAATTTGTCGAAGAGACCGCCTTTGTGGAAGTAGTTCGGGAAGTTGTCGACAGGCTCAGCGAAGAGACCGCCGATTGAGGGTCCAAGAATCGTGCCGACACTCCAGACGAAAGGCATGACAGCATAAGCTTTGGCTGCTCTCTCATCAGTCATCTCATCGCCAGCCGAGTTCGCACCACTTACGTTCATGCTTAGGATTGACAACAATCTCGCCAACCATAGTCTGAATGACACCTACATTGCCATTGAGCGCGCCCGCGAGGCAACGACCAAGCAAAGCAATCCAAAAGTTGGGTGCAAAGCCTACCACGAGGAGAGAAGCAATGGTACCAATGCATCCAATGAGCACGACCGGGCGCCGGCCATACTTGTCACTCATTCCACCCCAGAAGCTGTCCATTTAGCTCGGACGTGTACATGGGGGGTGGAGGCAAAGGTACTCACTAGCAGAAGAGGGTCTCTGTGAGAGACATGGCGGAGATGAGGATGCCAGCGTAGAAGGAGGCATTGCTCTTGTCGCCGACATTGAAGTGGAGGACGAGCTTCCAGGCCCACGGGAAGATGGATGTGATGGCAATAGGCTCAGACAGCCGCACGAGTGCTATGCGATGTTAATACACTGTGTGCATCAATGCAGGCGAGAGGAAGAGCATACCAAGCAGGAAGAGCTGAGTGGTGGGAAACTTGTTGGGATCTCGAGGAGAGGCGGTTCTTGTGTGTGTTAATATCATACTGTAATGACCCGGCTCCAATCTTACGTCGGCCCTCACACACCCAAGACCCGAAGCAGGCGAAAAAGATTTGGGGTGTTTGGCAGAGTGGTCGTCGTTGCGGGAGTGGCGGTCACGAAGCTTCTGTGTGTTGGTTCGCCGCTGCCTGTTTAGATGCGAAGGGAAAACGTGGTCGCCGCAGACGTAATGAAAGCCGCGACTCAAAAGTCAATGCGTCGCAAAGGTTATCGCGCCGATCGTGCAATTCAGCGGGAGGAGTGAGGCAGGCGTTGGAGTCAGTTGGGATGGAAGTTGTGTCGAGGAAAGTGGCGGGCAGCGAAAAGATAATAACCGGAATGCCGCTCTGCTTTCGCTTCTAGCGTATGTGGGGGAAAAGGTCGCAGTACGACGGGAAGATCACACGACTTTGAAATGGAGAAGCTTCGTGAAAGATAAGGATCGCTACTGCCACCGCCTTTTCAGTGCACTGCACCTCTGACTTGCTGCTGTGAATCACGGCGCATGTTTGCGACACTTTCCCACCAGCTTTGCATTTCTCGCCAATCTGTCACTCTACGCAAACGGAGGCAGCTCCAGTCGGCGATCGGCGCCAAGCATGCAGCCAGTGACGCTAGTGCCGCGTCACATGCATCCTACCCGCGGCACCCATCGCGATTTCTCTCAGGCACGCGACACTTTTTCACACCATTTGCTCCCTCGACTCGTGTAACTTTGTCACTAACGGCTCTTTTGCATGGCCATTGACGCAGGAACAGTGAAAAGCAAAGAGAACATATCCCATCTTGCGGTGTAGAGATAAGGACGAGAGCTGTGGAGGGGAGGTGCTGCTGACAGCTGTCGAATGGCTCGCCACTGCTGTCACGAGGTCTGGGCTATGTGGAGAGAAGCAGATCTTTGTGCGCTGTTCAACTGCGCGACGGAGGACAGATAGCGGAGAAGAGCGCCAGTCTCGAATTGGCACGGCACGTTGCACCACATGATGACTTGCAGCACTTCTGCAGCCTACGCAGTCCAGACTCGGACTCTCGAATTGGTGGACGCAGGCGCAGCGGCTTCATCTCGTACGGCACTTTGTGAATGGATTGCATACAGCAGAGCATTAAGGATTGACACCTGTAATCGTAATGACAAAGTCCTGCCGCAACCACATGTTGATCCCAGGAATGACGGGCCCAGAAACTCGACGCTCCTCGGTAAAGGAACTCTTGACATCCAACTTGACTCCTTTCTTCGCCTCAACATTATCCACCAGCTTGCGAAACGAAGCTTCATCGTGTCTATAAGTCTTCACAAGCTCAGTCTGCGCATGCTCGACTTCACCTGCCGCCGTCGTACCAACTTGCCGACCAAAGATCAACGAGCCCGGCTTCTGCTTCAGCAGGCGCACACATCTAGACATGGCTTCGAATTGTTTTTCCAAGTCGAACAAGTGGAAGAAAGAGCTGGCATGGATATAGTCGAATGACTGCTCGACCAGGCCCGCCATTTCTGGCGCGAAGAAGTCGCCAGTCGTGAAAGTCGCCTGCAGTCGGTTGCGATCGCGAAACAGGTCGTATCCAGCATCGATGAAGTCAGGAGACAGTTCACTGCCTGTCAGGTTACCCGCGGGAGCTCCATCGAATACCAGCTTCCGAATATCTTGCCCGACGCAGCAGCCAAGATCTAATAACGTCGCGCCTCTCTTGACATTCTCCAGCAATTCCTCGTAGCAAGCATGATTCCCAATACTGAAATCCAGGAACGCATACCATCCTATACAAGGATACCGATAAATCTCCCACAATCGCTCGCGCTGAACCACGTTAGTAATCGCGCAAAGACAGCCAAGTATTGGCAATGCTGACAATCTGCCGAACATGTGGTACAAGCTCATTCTCAGGTACACCACTGTATTTGGTCAAAATAGCTTTACATTGCTCCGAGAGATCTGGGTCGCCTTCGAGGTAGAATTTCGCGATATTCTCGTTGTCGATGGGGACTTTTGTGTCGTCTGTAGCGAGCGACATTGTGATTTGATAAAAGAGAGCTGAAGCGAATACCTACGAGTACAGTCATGACTGGCAGACTACTGGACACTTATACTTCAAAATCTGTGTTGATACCCTTGTTAGAGTTTGTACAGTTGACCGGCATTTGGGGTCGTCAGCATTTCCTCGAGTTGGGCCGTTGTGCGAAGTCCACATGGTCGGCGTTTCGATGCTACCGTGTCGCATTGGGAAAGGAATGCGGAGGATTTAGTTTGCGGGGTGGAATGTGAAATGCCATCGTTCCGGCGACGGCAGAAGAGATGTCTTCCACGCTTGCATTGGATAGAAGATGAAGATGGGGAGGATGAAGAGTCTCTGCTGCTGCTACATAGTGTTCCGATGTTTGGGCCAACGAAGCCACGCTTGCAGGCGGCGATGATTAATCTGTGGACCGAAACTCCTCCTACGTCACTGCTCGGCCGCTTCGTCGGCCAGACCTGCACGACTCTCTGCTGCCCACTTCACCACCTCACCACCACCACTCGCGCCCACCGGATCGAAAGGCGCAGAAAGAAACAATCTGACATACTGCCTCCAGACAGCGCTTCTCGAAACGACTCCGACAAACCCGAGCATCCGAACTCCTGAAGACGTGTCAGCACGCTATTTTGGCACGCAAACCAGGTACCCTGCACTCCATGGGCCACGCGTGGCCATAATACTGCTTTGCGCCCGCGCCCGAAACGCTCAACATGAGTTCGTCCCAAGCACCGCCTTCCTCGCCTCCTGCTGCCAATGTCGAAGCCATGAATGGTCCGATCCATAGCCCCGGTGCTACCCGCGAAGAACGACGACGCTCTTTCCTCCCAAACTTGCTTCCGCACAATTACAAAGATGAGCGAGACCGGCGGCGCTATGTGGCTGTGAGCAATCGGCCACGATGGGTGTTGCATTTGCAGGCCACGTTCTGGCGGGTGCTCATGCAGCTTGGCATGTTTTTCCATCGCTTTGCGCCCCCGCGACCGCCGAAGCCGTCGTTTTGGTATATGATCGATAGCACAGTATCGGGCATGCCGGGGCAGATATGTCTTTACTTCTACACGCCGCCGGACTATGATACTCAGCAACGGCTATGGACTGGTTGGCCAGATACCGAAGAGAGCGACGAGGAAGAGCTTCGATCCCCGCGAGAACGTCAGAGAGCTCGAATGAGCGTTGGCTCGATAGGCGATGGGTTGCGCAGAAGGAGTCGCAGCTTTCGCAGATGGGGGAGCTATCCTGTGATCATCAACTTTCACGGCGGAGGCTTCACATTGGGCTCGCCACACGATGATGCGAGGTGGTGCGGCACAGTCGTGCAAGAGCTGGATGCTGTTGTGGTTTCAGTGGATTATCGGCGAGCACCGGAACATCCATTTCCTACGGCTGTGGAAGACGGCGTGGATGCAGTTCTATTCGTGCATCAGCACGCAGAAGATCTGGGTCTGGATCCGCAAAAGATCATGCTCTCAGGCTTTTCATCTGGAGGCAACATGGCGTTTACAGTTCCGCTACGGTTGTATGACCATTTGACTGGATTCCATCGCGAGACATTGGACGACAATGAAGATATTTTGCCCCGAGAGGGCAGTCAAGATGGAGAGCGTTATCCGTTGCGACAATGGCATGCAGACGATTCGGCATCGAGCTGCTCGACGAAAGTCCCGACTGATCCAAACAATCACGTTCTGGATCCGAACGAGCCTCCTCCGCCTGTTCCTGGCCGGCTACCAAAGAACAACGCCACAGTTGGAGAACGGGCTCTCAATGTGCCTTCAATACAGATTCGAGGCATTATACCATGGTATCCTTCATTGGACTACACCAGGACCCGAGAAGAACGCCGAGCGACTGGACTGCGGGCAGACCAAGAACTCCCTGCTTTCTTCACGAATCTCTTCGACGATTCATACCTCCACCCTCCGAAGGATGTCACGTTAGATTCGCCCTACCTATCACCTGCCGTGGCACCCTCTGACCTACTTCGAAACGCATTGCCAGATGAGATTATCATGCACACGTGTGAGTACGACATGTTGCTGGACGAGGGACAGATCTTCTACCATCGTCTCACATCAGATGACATCGGCAAGAATGTCACGTACACGATGGTACCTGGTGTACCGCACGGCTGGGACAAGGCGCCGAATCCTTGGCGACCTACGCCAGGTGTGCGAGAGTATTATCTCAAGGCTTGCAAAGAGATGCGACGCATTCTTGGCGAGCCGAATCGTAATGATGGGATGAACAATGCGAGACAGAGCGTGGTCAACTGAGACTATGCAACTCGCGATCACTATCTGTATGAGAATGAGTGCAGCTGAGACTGTGGCTGCTTTTCTCTGGTAGAAGAGTCGGTCAGCCATGCTGTCTTGACCAGGATCGTGTCTCTCACCCGTCAGCGCGACCGAGCAGGGTTTTCGGTTCTCTACAGACTTGTGTAATCGTTCTGGATTGAGCGTTGTTGCGTGCATTTCAGCGGCTAAGCGTGTACAGGTCCGATAGCGACATAGATCATGAGCTTTTGAGCAACATTACGACTTTATTGGCATGAATGCAAGAACCGATTTATTCATTCACTTTTTCGACGAGCACCATGATTTCATTACGCTGTGGGCAGCCACACGCCTGAGGTCATCCAAAAGGTGATGTCTCGTCTGACTGGCAGCAAGAGGCAGTTGAAGTGCCTAAGACTGGGCGGGAATTTGTTCTACACAATGTCTTACCCGATGGTGTTGAGACAATGCAAGTCTCCTACATTCACTGCATGTTCCAGGTCCTGTATTCTTGCTGGTAAGTTGTGAGTATATGAAGGCGCTGAGCCTTTTTCCTCTTTCGCCCAGATCAGACAGAAACAATCATGGGCATCATGGCATCAATGATGACGCGCAATCAAAAACGCAAACAGCAAACAGACTCTGCCAACAACGCGCCTCCAGTGGCGACAAACATAAATGGCGACATTCTCCTCCAGGAGCTTCGATGGCTGCTCCATGGTGGCTATGCCGATTTCATCAAATTCCTGCCCTTGTCACCCACACCTCAAGATGAACCAATGGGCAGATATGCTGGCCTTTTCCTCGCTAAATTACACCATTCTGCCGACAACTATGAGCCTGCTCCTAACAACAGTCTCTACTTGAGGTATCCCTCTGGCGCGATCGAACGCTTCACTCTCAGCAAAAGAACGCACAGACACACGCATCGCCACGCACGTCGTCTGAATCCTATCAAAGACATCGTACGCACAATCCAAGTCTTCCACATCCAAGCTGGAACACTCACGTCCCCTGAGATCGACACTATGGGTCGGATGATTGAAAGAACATTCGAGCATTTCGTCGACATCAATAACTTTTATCCGATACAACGCCTCATCACAAACCTCACTCACCCTGCTTTCTTTCCTCCAACTCGTCATCTCTCCCTTTCCCTTCCATTCGACCTAACAACCCACTTCCTCGCCCAACTCCACGACCGCATCGTCGCCGACGCCGCGCACAATCTCTCTCGTCCGAGTACTTCAAGCACTGAATCTACCTACGGCGAACTTTTACCTCCCTTTCTGCAAAAGCTGTTCTTGCAAACCAACCTCACTCAAGATTCTACGTACTTGGACTTGGGATCCGGCGTAGGACAAACCTGTCTCCAAGCTTCCCTCACAACCGGTTGTCTCTCCTATGGCATCGAACGAGAAAGCCGAAGCTACATGTTGGCGACTGCACATCTTTGTCAATTCCACGAACGTATGAAGCTGTGGGGTTTGGCAACCGAGCAGGACAATCTCAAGGAAAAGGTTATTTTCAAATTAGGTGATTTTTTGAAACTGGAATGTGTGAAAGATTGGTTGCAGGAGGCGGATGTGGTTTTGGTGAATAATTCGAAACTTGAGCCTGAGACGGATTTGGCTTTAGTGGGGATGTTGGGGGGGAGGG
>JAASLG010000604.1:0-20142 GCA_013365235.1 Cercospora sesami | reverse complement strand
CTCCAAGCCGTCCGCTCTCAACACGGCCCTCGCCCCCAGCACGCAGACTCAACCTTCACCCACCTCGCCCACTCGATCAAGCACCAAGCCGCGCATGCCCGCAACCTCCAAGCCCGCCTTCAACACATATCAGCAACACTATAGTCCCGCAAAGTCGACGCTGCCGAAACCAGGCATCCCAGGTGTCAGGGCTACGCACAAGGCGACCAACAGTACTGAAGATGTCGAAAGCTTGCCGTTTGATGTGGCTCTCGAGCAAATTGAGCTGTTGCAATTGTCTCTGCTGCACCAAACCTCATTTACTACTCTCAGAGCTTATGAAGCGAGCGCCAAGCAGAAGTTGGGCAAAATGCACGCAAAGCTGCAGAAGGAATATCAGTCCATTCAAAAGCAAGAGCAACAAAATCGACGAGCAACCAATCTTGATGCCCTGGAAACGTGGTGTCCAGATCCGGCGCTCCTCGCCGAACATCTCCAGACAGTAAGCCGCGCTGTCTCGGACCTCCGATCCCACACGGAGAGCGGGAGCAGATATTCGGAGCTTGTGCGTATCTTTGAAGAATGGGTCGTACAAGCCGAATCTGTTCTCATGGGTACCACGAACCTGGCGGCTTTCATTGAAGCTCTCCCCGAGTCTTGGCGATCTCGGCACACTTCGCTCGCGCTGAATCTGAGGTCGATACAGCGGGACCTCAGCACACTACCTCCTTTGCCACCACCCGCGAGCCCCCCTGCTGATGCCACGAGCTTGCACGTGCTGATTGACAATTGTGCCTCGCTCGCCGACAGCATGGTTCGAGAGCTCGAAATGATGGCAAAGCTACAGAAAGAATTCTTACAGCAAGGCAAATCTCGTATCGATTCTCATATCGGTACACTGGTCTCTGCTACAAATCCTGGCTCGGGGAAAGAGAACTGGAAACCCGTGTGGCAGAGCCTGGGCTCCTAGAAGCCGATTTGCAAGTATTGGCACTGTGTTGCCAGCATATACGGTTATGTACAGCCATTCGTGGAGCTACTGTTTCGCTCCCACGTGCGGCGTGTCGTCACGACGTTTCATCAGCGTTGAGATCCCAGAGATCCATCAGACTTTGAACTCGATACTCGGCCGCCCAGCCCATATCGTGCTCTATACCTCTCAACAGGCCGACGACAGTGCTTCTCCAGGCCTTGCAATGACCACTGATTGGTCCAGAATCCTCGTTCCGACCAAGTACAAGCCCGGCGGTCCACAAAGGTTGCACGCTATGTATGCGAGTCCCTTCATCAGCTCTTCCGTTGGCAATCGCTACAATCTCCTTTGCGTGATCGCGAGACTGCGCAGTTATTGTTGCGTATCTCGTATAGTGACTTTTCAGGCTCGAGCCAGATGCGAGGGCGCCGAGGCATACAGGTGCAGCGGGAGTCGCTGTGGACACATGGGGCTTGTTGTGCAACAGCTGAATCCGAGCAAAGTGGTACCATTGCCTGAACGCCATTAGTGACCAAGTGCCCCAATGCGGGCAAGGAAACTCACATTGTACTGGCGCACATGGCACGGGGGAACCACTTTTCGGTCTCCCACTCATTGTCACAGACGTGGACCGCCGTCGGCCGAAATCCGTCCGGTAAACCATTGGACCAAACCCCCAGTTGCATGTCCAGGTCGTGCCACTAGAAGGGAGCGGCAGTCAGCACGTATTGCGCGCAGGAACAAGTTACTCAGGTGCTATTGGTGGCACTTACGCTATTCAAGAGTTCCCGCTGCCGTACACCGAGCTCGAGAGGCGAGATGCTCTTGGACAACTCATCACCCTCGGCAACGAAATTCACGAGCTTCATGAGCAGCCAAATCAGTGCATTAGAAATCATCTGTAACTCTGTTAGAAGTGATGCTCGCGACAGTGGAACGCTGGACGTAACGAACATCGTCACCCATAGCAAGATCTCCATCGTAGTCCTGATGTCGAGGATTAGATGGTACCACGAAACCATCTAACGTCAAATCTGCATTGGTCAATTCAGGTAAGCGTGTGACTGCGAAACGTCCATGCGATAGCCATGAGTTGACAAGCATAGATTTCACCATGTCAACAGACAGCATGGGAAATAAGAAAATGTCTCCTCGCCACATCACTTACTGAGACCTGCACTTCGCCACATTGATAGATCCGTGGTGTCCAATCGCGTACACGTATTGTTAATGAAGGCGGATAACATGTCCTGTCTAGCGAAATTCCTAGGAAAGCGTTGGCACAGTAGAGGACACGAACCGGGCTAGAAGACTCACCAGAATACAGCACGTCTACCCAAGCTCAACCCTCTACCGTTGGGCCTCGCTCGTGGTGGTGAATGTCCCGTCGTTCCAGAGACCTGTCGTGATAATTGTTCGGAGATCGATTGAGGGGAGGGAGGAAGAGTCACCGGCATGGCCTGTTCTCTAGCCACGTCAAACAATGTTTTGGCTCCATCAAGATGCCTGCTCCACTCTGGCCCAGAGGCGTCCAAGAACTCATATACACATAATATCGCTGTAGCAGCTACTAATTCGTCCGAGTCCGTGGTAGGCAACGGCGTGCCTTGGATGGCTGATAATGTGGCGGGGGTGGAATGTTCTGGTAGTGATGATGTCCCCGGCCGTGTGCACCCTGCTAGGCTCTGTCGAAGCAATGAGACAGCGATATCATAGCATTCCCTCCCTTTGCGCATCCACCTGGCGAGTGCAACGTTGGTCAGAAAAGGTTACAAATGTGGATGTGTTCCGGCGAACAGGACAACTCACATTTCTGCGTCCATGGGCCGGCCGGGCCAACTCTCCATTTTGCTCTGCTTAGATACCGCGCCGCCCATGACTGGCCTTCGTCCATTGACGCGAGCCAAAGACTTGGCGGAGAGGCTCGCACAGCTGTACAACAGCAGCGGACAGTCCACCGCCAACACAGGTACTTTGGCTGCAAAGAATAGGTCGAGATCGTAGAGGTCCATCCAGCATAGTGAATGTTCCTTGGCTTGGCGCAGTAAGTAGGCTAGCTCTGGATCCTCGATCGGAGCTCTTGCTCTATGTCCTGGAGTTCCTTGGAAGGAATGTAAGCTGCTCCGCCCGCCTACCGATGCGAATGATGAGGTACGTACATGGGTCGGAGATCGGAGCTGCGTTGTGGGAGAGTGAGAGTTCAGCTGCGGGTCAATGTTGCTCTGGCCTTCTGCTGTTACCGGAGATACGTTTTGCGAGGCCGGGTTCAGGATGAAGTCCAGTCCCAGACCGCTCGTGGCGAGTTGCTGCTGCTGCTGTTGTTGTGGTTGCGAGGTGTGTGACGATGTCCGTTCGAGGCCGCCCATGGCTGGAGGATGGGGCGCGTAGGTGTACTGGTCGGTGGCGACCGCACTCAGCGCCTCCAGACCATGAGTAGCGTAGGCCGGATAGGCATCGAAAGCGCTGCTGCTTGAAAGATCACGCGTATCATGCAGTGAAGATGTGGGATCATCGGCGTCGTCGTCCTCGTAGGGGTTGTTCGTGTGGACAAAGGTCAGCTCGGGCGGCACCTGCACCCAAGTCGTGCTCTTGGCGAAGGTCTCCTTGTAGCCGTAGAAGCTCTTGAGTCCATCCTGCTCGCTGCCGTTCATCGAGGGGTTCTGCTGGTGGCGGAAAGTGATGCCTTGTGATTTGATGCACTCGCGGTGCGCCTTGGCACAATTGGCGCATGATGGGCCCGGCGTCTCATCGCACTTCAATTTGCGCGAGCGACAGGTGAGACTGGCACGGTGTGGTCAGCGACAGGACAGGACAGGGCGCATTGGGCGAGTGCGGTCAATGCCGCGTGTAGACAGTTGGACAGGCAAGTCTGGCGAGCATCCGGGCAGCTTGCTCGAGACGCAGCATCACTCACCATCCCGTGCGAGAGCGCGGCGCCATGTTGGCGCGACAGCTCGCGCGATTTCCCCAGTCTTCCGCGACTGCTGCGCAGCGTCAGGCGAGGTCGTGTCGTTTTGCCGATGTGCATCAAGTGTTTGCGTTCGGTAAACTTGAACAAGAGGGTTGGACGCTCCATCCTGAGGCTGCCCCGCTCGTCGGCGCCCGCGGCAGGTGCCGCGCCGTGCATTCACACTGTGCTCCTATGCTTTGACTGTTCTACTTCCACTGTATGCCCTTTAAAAGCGACACCTCTATCCATTATCTACCACTCGATACGTTCGCCGAACCGGTCGTAGAACATTCCGGTGTCCTGTTTGGTCCACTGCTGAATGATCGGAAGCATGCTTTCCACGCTCTCACGCGGGCTAATTGCATCGTCCTCTCTCCACTTCACCAGCTTGGTCTCGACGCGGCCAGGGTGACACATTACGAAGGTAATGTCTGGCTCGTCAGCCGCCAGCGATCTCACGATCATGTTCTGCGCTGCTTTGGAAGCTCGCTGTGTGCGGTGCGAACCGTATCAGCCTGTGCCCGGGACACGCATACATGCACACTTACATAGGCATATGCAGAACCGGCAGCTCTGTTTGGATGCTGATTATTGCCAATACTACCCTAGCAAACGAGGATCAGCACAGCTCCGTCCCCTCGCGCAATAGGCACTCACCATCCTCGAGCTCATGACAACAACTTTGCCGTTCGTGAGGCGAACATTTGGGACAATTGCTCGCAGGAGGAGGAACGTCCCGACCGTGTTGACATGGAGTGTCTTCGTGAGAGTCTCGGCGTCCATCACGTCCATTGTTTCGCATGCAGCGACATTGCCTGGTGTGCTCAACTCGACTCCGGGCACCAGCCCACGCACGCCTGCGCTGTGAATGACGAGGTCCAGCGGCCGGTCCTTGAGCTGACGGGCGAGGGCTTGTACGGACTCATCGTCCCCAACATCCACACTGATTGCTTCGACATTGTGCGAGTGTGCAATATTTTGTCTGTCCACTGCTACGATTTTGTTGCCAGAGTCCGCCTGATACGCTTGCACAAACGCCGCGCCAATGCCACTGGCGGCCCCGGTCACCAGAATGGTCGGCATGTCGATATTTGGTGAGGATGTTGTATGCCAAAGCGGTTTAGCGCAGATGATGTCCGTCCCTCCATAATCCCGCGACCAGAGCACTTCACTTTCATTGCAACACGCCTCACACATATACTGCTCCCCCTTCGACGAGCAGCATGAGCGCCTCGGGTGCAGGCAACAATGCGCCTGCTAGCCCATAGTGCCGAAGCGAACACGCCTGCCAGCCGACGACCGCTGCCACATGCGCGCCTTCGAGACCCGACGCATGTACACACTGTGTGGGTAATATGAATTCTGGTACTGTGGTGTGTCGTCCATCCTCCACCTTCTATTGCTACATTCACTGCGACCCGTCTGAGTCACTGTCACTTCAACAAAATCAGCACTTTCTCCGCCACTGGCGCATTCTTGTCCATCCTACGCTCACGTCGCCTCCTCGCAGACTCCGCCCCCGGTGGCTACGATGCGCACACGGCCTCGCCCCGTCTCGCAGCAAGGCGCGAGCCCTCAAATACGACCGGCCCGCAAGATATTCAACTGCATCGTGGACGATAAGGCGCTAGTGGCTGGAACGAAGCGTGCCACGAGACATGGCATACCACAATTTGTGCGAAATAACCAGATTCGCTTGTTCATCCCTTTGCACGGTAAGTCTTGCAAAGGCTCGCACGGTGGCATGCAGAGGCTGATGTAATCAAGCTCTGGATGAGTTGAATCGCCAGAAGAACGGGACAACAAAACATGCGGAGGATGTCAGAGAAACACTTCAGTGGTTGGACAGCGCTACGGACAAATTTCCCAACGCCGTGGCTGTACAAGGGCCAGAAGAAACTTATGAGAAATGGTCACTGGTTGAGCGTTTCGCGGTGCCCCGTACCCTGTTCTCCGAGGACAACCACGATCATGAACTCGATGCGGTCGAGTCTAGCGAACTCTCGTACGATACTGCGAACAAGACCAGCACTGCCGAAGACAAGGTAAAGACACCTGTCAGCTCCGGTGCTACAGACGCTACTCGATCTCTCTCGCCTGCGTCTCTCCGCAGCCCACGTTCAAGTGCCAGCGCCGTCTCACCGTTGGCCGACCCGGCAGAGTTGCCAGCAGTACCGCAGACCAAGAGCGTGGCGTCTCTCAATGCGGCGGCGAGCAAGGTGCACTCATCCAGCGCCAGAGTCCCCGCCGATCTGCAGCCTCTTTTCAACTACATCCTTTGGCGCATTCATCAGGAGCTCGATCCGGTGGCCGCACTAGAGTCTTTCATTTTCTTGTGCAACGATGGCCGCAAAGCAGGCTTTGCGAAGGGCTTCGATATCAAGACTAAGAGACTTGAACAACTCCGCGAGGCGATAGGTCGGGAAGACCGTGATTTCAAAAACCGACAAGCTTTACTCAGTCGCGAAAATCAGAGTGTTGATATCGGGCAGCATATCTCTCCGGAGGTGGCTCACGTGAAGAAGGAAGACCGCCCGATCACGCCAAAGGATGCAGTGGATGAGACAGAAGCAGACGACGAAGTTATCTTCAAGCCGCCGCGAGCACCGGCTGCCATGCTACAAAAGCCGCAGCCAAACATCATGGATCCCAACGTGTTCGAACGTGGTCCGCAATCCCATCAGACGGCGACAAAGCCAGACCAGCCTAAGACGCCCCAATCCCCCCGCTTCGGTAACGTGCCCGCCCAAAGAGGCTCGCCACGTGGCGGCCACGCGCTTCCATTTGCCCCTCGCGGCAATATGCGTGGTGGTCGAGGCAACATGCGCGGCAGTAAATTCAGTCCTCGCGGCCGTGGCAACTTCTCTGGCCGTGGAGGCTCTGCTGATGTAAACGATCAAAACGGTACTGCTGTAGTGCCCCCGGCGCCCAACGGGCAGATCGATCCGGCCAGTTTCTCGCGTCCCGAAGCTCCACGCCAGCAGCGCAAGCTATGGGTTCCAACGTGAGATCTTAATATTACTGCATGTGCAGCAGCTACCAGAAAGGTTGACGTTATGAGCAACACCACCAATCGAGAAGTGGAAGAGATTTCGCCGCAGAGCACATTGTGCCCAGAGCTGATTCGCGATACTTCGAATACCGGGACTGGTCAGAATGGACCATGAGAAAATGCAACAGATTGCAATCAATCGAGCTATTGAGCTATGGCGCCGTGGTCAAGGCGCGAATGGGCGGCGCGGAACTAGGCAAGTGCATTGTCTGACACAAGAGGGTGAACGATAAGGGCTGGGAGGGGAGCAACACGGATTGCTATGAGGAGTGTATGCCGCACCACGCTTTGTTGTGCTCATCAGTCTAGCGACTTGTTGAAGGCCGGCGACGGTAACAGCGAAGACATCAGATATCGCCGGGCATACATACATAGAGCATTCGTGAAGCACGTGGCAGCGCGCTTGTGATAGGCTCGGAGCCGATTTCCGGTGCTGGAAACGTCATCAGAAACTTGGTTTCCACATCCACCAGCACCCGTGATAGTAGTTGCAGCCTGCAAGTGCCGACAGCGCCATGGCCTGCCATATCTGCACCATTCCACAACCTGACCGCGTGATCCTTGTCCAAGGCGGCCATCGCTGTCGTCGCACCTGCTCGCCGACACCTCCGTATCCTCCACAATGAAGGAGCTCCACGACGCGCTTACTACCCTCTCACCCGTGGAATGGAGTGATGTGCCCACCGACGACCTCGAGCACTATGTCAAGTCCTGCTTCGCCTCGGCTGAGTGTATCGTCAACTCCGTCCCGCCCAACTCAGAAGGAACGCCATTCCACGCCGCTACGCCGTCGTTGAGCGAACCCAATGCCGCCAAGTCGCATAAGGACATCGTTCCTGCCAAATGCCTCCCCCATCCGGCACACGAAGACTACGAAAAGCTGCACAAGAGCTGGGGCAAGCCGTATAAGTTCAAGCAGAATCCACACAATGTGAACATTTTCAAGATGGCGGGCAATGACCGCCATGGCGCATGTGAGTAGAAGCTGTGGCCGGACCATTCGCCGCGAGCTGAGTGCATAAGCGACCCGAATATCAAAGGTTGTGGCAGAAAATGGTTCATTCTCTAATCGATACTCCAGGGTTTGCGCGTAGCAGCGTACGTAAAGCAGCCACCTCACGGCACCTTCCCCTCCCGTAGTCCTGAGAAAGAGTGCTGTTGGCATCATGATAAACCCAGACACCTGCCCGTCACTGCCACGCCATTAGGACAACACGCTTACCTATCTTCGATTGCATTTAGGTTCATGAGGGTCTGTCCTTCGAACGAATGAAACGGGCGATGATGCGTGAACTAGTGCATTCTTCAATGGTTTCTGGTGGGCCCGGAGCAGGCGCAGTGCGAGGGATAGCGGCAGAGAGACGCCTCGAGAGGTTTGATCTCCCTGGACTCTCAGCAAAGCTTGAGGTGTACGAATTGAGCGCGGCATTCCCGGGTCCAGTAACGCCAAGAGACTTCGTTGCTATGATCATGAGCAGCGACAATGCATTGACAGGAAAAAGCGCGGTCGAGGTGGATGGGGAGAATTACGTGCCTCAGCATTTCATGGTCCTGTCAAAACCCGTTGTCCATCCCGATGCCCCAGTGCGCGCTGGCTTGGTTCGTGGGCAATACGAGTCTATCGAGCTGATTCGCGAAATTCCCCTATCAACCACAAAACCTACCTCTACAAGGAGACTATTGAAAACGCAAGGGAGTGGTGAAAGTACGAAAGACAGAGAGAAGCACGAGGCAGACGGCTCAGAGAAGTCAGACTTGAACCCAGTCGAATGGATTATGGTGACACGCTCAGATCCAGGTGGAGGAATACCCCGGTTCCTAGTCGAGCGCGGCACGCCAGAGTCCATGCTTGGTGACCTGCCTAAATTCTTCGATTGGGCATGTGCGCTTGACGACATCCCACATCCAGACGATGATGTGAACGAAGAAGATGCAGTTCCTACGCCTGGTGCGGAAACCGCCCCCGAGCGTGCACCGTCACAGTCGGCTTCCAGCCTACACGTGACTGTGTCTCCGGAATCAACATCCAGTGGCCCAGCACCGTCCGAGGAAGCGCAAGGTAGCTATCTTTCGGGCATTACTAATGCGCTGGGTGCTGGTATCGAGGCCTATGCGCCCTCGGCAGTGTCGAATGCGGTGCTGCCTCATTTGAATCCGGAGGAGAGCTTATCTGACGACGAATCCGACACGTCTTCCGTAGACTCATTCATGTCTGCGGAAGAGCTTCGCCGCGCGGCGTCAGTGCCAGAAATTGGAGACCCTGCTCAATCGACCGACAATGTTAGTATAATGAGTGGCGACCACTCGGAAGATACAAAATCCACAAAGGGCATGACGCATCATGAGAAAGAGGTCCACAAACTCGTCAAGAAACGCGAAAAGCTGGAGCAGCAGCTGGCAAAGAAGCGCCTCGCGGAGGAGCAGAAACTTCGTGAGGCGCAGGAGAAGGAGCAGAGCGAGAGCGGAAAGGCAAGGGAGAAGATGGAACGAGAGTTGAAGAAGACCGAGGAGAAACATCGCAAGGAGCTCGAACGGCTCGAGCAGAAGAAGGTGAAGGAAGAGCGGAAAGCGGAAGAAAAGCGCACCAAGAAGGACGAACAGTACAAGATGTCACTTGTTACACGGGAGCGTGACGAATTCAGAAGTCAAGCAGATTTGCTCAGGAGGGAAAATGCGCTTCTCAGGGAACAAGTGGCTGAACTACAAACGCAGAATACAGCCATGGCGCAGCGGCTAGGGGCACTTGGTGGACCTGAGGCACTGCGAGGCCTCGATCAGCTGTCCGAAGGCAATCAGAAAGCGACGAGTGTCAAGAGCACACGCAGCAATTAATCCGCGCCTCCAACACGGGAGGAGGACGAGTTGGGCCACGTAGAATAGGCTAAATCGAGCTCAAATGTGGGGCGTGAGCTCACGGCTTGTCACGAGCCGTCAAAGTCCGACTCTAAGCACACTCAACCCTTGCATTGATGTGCGACTTCACCACTCGCGTCCCGTTGGAAAGCATTATTGCAGACTGACCGTGGACGCCAGAACAACAACGACCATGAGCGGCAACGGCCCACTGTACATGGTATCTGCCTCGATGCGAGCTGCTACAGCACACGGTTAAGCTGACAGCGCCTAGGGCTTTGACTTGTCCACACAACAATTGAAAGGCAAATCGTTCCTGAACAGAACCGCTCGACCATTCGTGGCTGACGCATCGCAGGCATTGTCGTTGACTCCAATCTCAAGCTGATCTATGAAGCCAAAGTCGATTTCGATGCCGACCTGAAGAAATATGGCATACAAAAGGGCGTACTCACCAATCCCGCGGAAGGCGAAGTGTTCGCCCCGCCGGCGATGTGGTTGGAAGCCATCGACCTCGTCCTCGATCGTCTGAGGAACGCGGGACTCGATTCTAGTCATGTCAAGGGTTTGTCCGGAGCTGGCATGCAGCATGGCACAGTCTTTTGGTCCCATGACGCCGAAAGTCTTCTAGCCAACCTGAATTCCCAAGACTCCTTGACGAATCAACTTCAGCCTGGAGAGGGAGGCAAGTCGGCCTTCGCCCATGAGATGAGCCCCAACTGGCAGGATGCAAGCACGCAGGAGCAATGTGATGCTTTCGACGCAGCATTGGGAGATGCGGAAACGCTGGCTTTGGTGACTGGAAGTAAAGCACATCACCGATTCAGTGGACCTCAAATTATGCGTTATAGGACCAAGTGGTCTTCACATTATGAGAAGACTGCTCGGATCTCTCTGGTGTCGTCATTCCTTGCCTCCGTCTTCCTTGGTCGTTTCGCTCCGATCGATATCAGCGATGTGACTGGCATGAATCTCTGGAACATCAAGGACGGAAAGTGGGACGATGCCCTACTAGAGCTTGCGGCAGGTGGTAAATCCGGCATTGATGATCTCAGGAATAAATTGGGCGCCGTCTCGGAAGACGGCGGCCAATGGCTAGGCACTATCAGCTCCTACTTTGTTACCAAGTACGGTTTTGCAAAGGACTGTCAAATCATCCCTGCAACTGGAGATAACCCCTCCACAATTCTAGCTCTCCCTCTGCGAGCCTCCGACGCCATGGTATCTCTGGGCACGAGCACAACATTCTTGATGAGCACACCTGAGTACAAGCCCGATCCTGCTTACCACTTCATGAACCATCCCACGACTCCCGGTCTGTACATGTTCATGCTCTGCTATAAAAACGGCGGCCTTGCTCGAGAACAAATCCGCGACCAACTCTCGACGTCTTCGGATTGGGAGAGCTTCAACTCCACAGCTTTATTCACACCAGCACTTTCTCAGCGATCACCTTCGGAACCACTTCGATTAGGTCTCTACTTTCCTCGTCCTGAAATTGTGCCCAACCTTCCCTCAGGCCAATGGCGCTTCAAATACAATCCCGAAACGCAAGATCTCGAGAAAGAACCCTCAGACTTCCTTCCAGACGACGCACGCAACATCATCGAATCCCAGTTCCTCTCCCTCCGACTCCGCTCTCAAGCACTCGTACACGCCGAGAAAGATCCCGCCACAGGGAAAGCTCTACCACCACAACCTCGCCGCGTGTACCTCGTTGGAGGCGGTTCCGCGAACCCAGCAATCGCAAAGATCGCAGGCGAGGTGCTCGGTTCCGTAGAGGGCGTGTACAAGCTCGACATTGGCGGGAACGCTTGTGCTCTCGGAGCAGCATACAAAGCCGTGTGGGCGTGTGAGAAAGCAGAAGGCCAGACATTTGAGGATTTGATAGGTAGCAGGTGGGATGAGAGTAATTTCGTCAAGAAAGTTGCGGATGGTTACACGGAAGGAGTATTTGAACAGTATGGGGTAGCTGTGAAGGGTTTTGACCAAATGGAGAAGGCTGTGCTGCAGGCAAATGGGAGGAAATGATAAGACTTGCTTGCTGCAAATTGTACGAGAAGGTCTTGATTTGCTAGCAACTTGAGTTTGGGGTGATGTGTACGACCCAGGACGTGATGGAGTTCGCTGAATATTGCAATAGCGCCGCTTGCCGCACGCGAACTCCCACGTCCATGATCCACGTCTAGCTGCCATCTCTGTCAAATGTCATATCTCAGAGGTATGGCCGGCATAATCTCCGATCGGAATAAGAAAAATCGCTGCTCGGACCAGCTCTCATGCACGCCTTGTGAGATCCTCACGACATTCGAGCTCAAGTGCAAGCCTTGCTTTTATTCGAATTTACGGCTGTATTATGTCACCGTACAAAGACACCTGCAATCAGGCACTGGACAGACATCATGCTTCTCGAACCAACCTCGCGCATGATCGGCATGGAAACCATGCTCGCAGCTTACGCAAAAGGTCAGGAATTTCGACATGACATTGTTAAATTGAGACAGATCCTTCCCTCCGCCCCTTCTGTTAGGGTCTGGCGTCCCTAACCACATCCTGCACAGCCTGCAAGTACTCGTCAGTATGCATACGCATTTCTAATAGGCCTTGGCAAGACAGTGTCATCCTTGACAGCAATCACCACAGGGGTTTGGGAGAGACGAAAAGTCATCTGGTGACCACTTACCCGCAACGAGGCATGTGTCGCCCGCATTTCGGACATACTATTCCTGCAGCAACCGAAGGCAAGGTCTTTGCCTCGGGCTTTGCGTCCCGTCTTGTAGTACTGCGCCCGTCATACCGGGCAAGTGACAAATTACAATGGTTGCATCGAAGGGAGATTCCTCCCGCCGGAGGATCTAGGAGGTGGGGTGCATCCCTCGCTTGTGTCATCTGGCCGTATTGGACAATGAAACGGCTCCTTTCAGAAAATGCTCGCCAGCTTTGCATCTGCATGAAGTAGGTTTCCTTCCACATGTCAAAACGAGCATCGTCAACATATTGAGGGTTGGTCAACGCAGTAGCCAAAACTGCCGTTTGCAGGTCATTAGTCTTGGTGATATAAGTTTGGAATAGATCCATTGATTGCTCGCCAAGTCCAGTCAGCAGAATGCCTTCGAGATCTCCATTCTTGATCGCTCTGGCCGTCTCGCTCTGTATGAAGCCACGAAGCTCGGTGTCATTCAGATATTTGAGACCAAGAGCAACACGATAACCAAGATGAAGGTAGTTCGTCTTCATAACATCTCTCCAATCGCCCGCTTTGAGGAATGCCAGCAGAGCTTTGAGTGCCGGGTCGTCGGTATCAGCCGTCATCCAAAGGCACATCTCGCGTTGCTCTTCGTTAATCCTATCTGCCGCAAGAAGTGCGCCCAGACCGATATTAGGTATCGTCTTGGATCTGATGAGCGACCTAAGGAGATTGAGAGCAATATGCTTGCGCTCGTGCAGCACTGCCTGCACAACAGCTTGATAATGCAGTCCACGATCAGCAAGATCGCGGCACTCCTGCTCAAGTGCCTCCTGGTGGAACTTCCATCCGCACATCTCAAGGCACAATTGGCGAATCTCTGGATGATCAGTGCGTTGCCCCTCGAAGGGCGGCAGGCCACGAGCGGCCACCAGATCAGCGACAGCATCTTCGAGCTTTCCACTGGCGAAGGAGAGCTTTCGATTCCGATGGTGCCCCATCTTCTCTGCACATATTGCAGCCACTCCGATGTAGCTAAGATCAAGCTGTTGGCGCTCCGCGACCATTCCGTTTCGTGCGGCTTGCTGGCGGAAGCGGTCAACACACTCCCACATACGCTCGAGCTGCCAGTGCCCCGAGATGATTCTCAGATTCTTGCCACAGTCAAATAAATAGCCCCGGCGACATCGCTCGCGCTGAATCGATGCGTTCGATAGCATGTCGTTGAGCTGTGAAGAGTCAGGAGTGCACTTCAATGCTGCTTCTTCTGAGTGCCCTTGCGTTGATTCGCCTTGGTAGGCCTGTGGCCCAAAGTCCTCGGCCGTTCGTTCGTGCTGGTTCGCTGTTTGTGTTGCACCGAAGTCCACAGCCGGCTTCGGTTCCACAATCGCCAGGTCATCGTAGGCCAGACTCAGATCATCTCGAGCAGTTATTGAGGATTCAGCAACTGCACGTGGAACACGTACAATGTCCACTTTGCGATCTGGCCGGAGCTGCAACACGTTCTGTGCGGAAGCGTGAGGATCTGCCGATATCCAATCGAATGCGATGAGCGGCGGCGTACTGCTTGGCTCTGCGTGTTCCTGCGCTGCGCGTCGCACCGTCCTCACATGGGATACGTATCGGTTGTGCGTCCACGGCTGGCCGCCGTGGACATTGCTGGGAAAATACTCCGAGCCGCGCAGGATGGAGCTGCGGCCCTCTGTCATGTCGACCACTCTCAGTTCGCCTCGACTGGAGCATATAGCTAATCGACCACGCTGCTGGCCCGAGTAGCGAAGGCTCCATATCGTTGTCGGTGAAGTGTCATCCGCTGCGGGATGAAAGTCGAACACAGCACCGGCTGCTCCTGAACCCGAACTACTCTGTGCAATCCAGCGCTTGTCCCAGACCGTCACAGAAGGGTCGCCCGTCGAGCCTGCGGAGGCGAAGTAGTTGTCGTCCAGCGGATCGATGGCGATGTTGTGGACGTTGCGGGTTGCCACCTGGACACTACTGTTGCTGCCAAAGTCACTATCGCGGAGGTCGTACAGGCGGATGAAGGAGCGCTGCGCGGCGACTATGAGCTCGTCGGGGCGCGTGGGTGCAAAGCGCACGCTCGATACAACCTCTGCTGGACAGAGGCGGCGCAGAGGCTCCTGGCTGCTGCTCTCCTGCGGCGCCTTCGCATCGAAAATGTTGAGGCAGGCGTCAGATCGCGTGCGGTCCAGCGCTACGGCCAGCCAGTTCTGCGGGCCAAGGGCGATGGAATTGCACTTTCTCTGCTGGCGCAGCTTGAATGTGGCAAGCGTCGCCGACTCACGTCCATCGTGGTTCAGTTGCACCAAGCAGGCGCTGCCCGAGACGAGGCCGAGGGCGACGATGGACTCATCAGTCTTGGACCAGTCAAAGGCGCCAAAGTTGGGCAGTCGGCCATAGCGGGCCAGCTGTGTGTAGCCAGCGGCAGTCCGTCGCCAGTCCGTGATCTCGTGCAGTGCCACGCTCTGATCGATCACGTCGACGAGCAGAAAGCGCGGCCGCTCGCTCGACGCGAACGGCGACCATCTCACTGCCGCTTCCATGTGCGCGCCTCTCTGCCCGCCGTCTCGCAGCACATTGCGCAGTGGAGCGAACCGCGGCCTACTAATGACAGTCCTCTTGCTGGTCGCGGAGGACGCGATGGGTGTGGTGGAGGACGAGACGAATCGTCGCTTGTCGCACGAAAGTTTAACCGCCCCCGAGGGTGACGTCGCATGCTGTGCTGTGCATGGTCTACTTGATATTCCTGGTTGCCTGCACGTGGCTGTGAATCTACAGTCGATTGAAAGTCGTTCATGTCACGCAGTGAGGATCCGCCGCCATATGGCGCCCCCAGCATTGCCCAACATCAACAACTGGGCTTGGAAAAGGCCGCCGCTGGTCTGGCGCACAATGACCCGCGTTCGTCTTCGCAAGAATCGCTCGGACCCCAGTTTGACGCGCAGCAACAACGTCGAAAGCTGCTGTTAATCTACATACATGGTTTCATGGGCGCGGAGACGAGCTTCCGCAGCTTTCCAGCTCACGTTCACAATCTACTCACTGTGCTACTGTCCGACACTCATGTCATTCATACGAAGATCTACCCTCGATATGCCTCACGAGGCAAGATCACCCGCGCCAGAGACGATTTCGGCCGATGGATCGAGCCTCACCAAGACACTACCACCGATGTGGTACTTCTCGGCCACAGCATGGGCGGTCTGCTGTCGGCGGAAGTGGTACTTGCACCAGGTACGCCTCCTCAAGGCAGCCCACTTCGAAATCGCATACTGGGAACAATCAACTTTGACGTCCCTTTTCTGGGCATGCACCCGGGTGTAGTCAAAAGCGGTCTGGCAAGCATCTTTAGCCCTGCCGATGAGCCACAGGATCAGCAGCTTTCTGATACGATGCCTGGAACGTCGGAACCAAGTGGGTCAGCCCCAGCCCCAGGTGCACCGCGAGTAGACACTCTGTGGTCGCCCGAACAGCAGGATCCGAATTATAATCCATCCTTCGCCAACGATGTGATATTGCCAGTCCGAAAGGGCTGGCGGAACGCTTGGCACTTTATCAGCAAACATTCCGACGATCTTACCACAGCTACGAAGAAGCTAGTGTCATCGCATCTCGAGTTCGGCGGTGTCATGGCGAACTACAGTGAGCTGCGGTCGCGGTATGCTAGAGTCAGGGCCTTGGAAGAGTCCGATGAGAGGGTTCGCAAGTCGGTTGTTGGAACAGGCATTCCTCCACGAGTTCGATTTGTGAACTACTATACGGCCAGCACTGGTCGTCCTAAGAAGCCCAAGTCGCCTCATCGGCATGCGTCCCGCAGTCCCCACGGCTCACGAAGTGCTTCCCAGGCTACGGATCGTCCTATGTCTTCAAGGAATTCGAGCAGTGTGCAATTAGGTGCACAGCTAGAAAATCTCCACGTTGCAGACGCAGAGCGCAAAGAAAGCAGCGCTATTGACGATGCATCCCGAGGAAGATCGCCTGCTCCGCAAGCGCCAGCCCAGAAGTCAGAAGCAGATATGACACACAACGAGCGCGAACAGTTGAGGCTTGAAAGAGAACGACAACGAATGGAAAAAGAGGGCCGTAGGCTACGTGGTGAGCCCGAACCGGTGTCGGAGCCCACGAGCAGTACGGCGTCCCTTCCTACCGTGGAGATGACCTCGCCTACAGACGTTCAGCCTTCGAACTCCAGCTTTATTTCCCAGACTTCATCTGCATTTGATCAGAGCTCGCTCACTCCGATGGACAGTCGAACATCGATAGAGAGCCGCTCAGAGTCGCAGAAGCCAAAGAAGGACCGGATGTTTTGCACGCTGCCGCCCAAGGACTCTAGCGGCGAGCGAGATCCTTGTTGGGTTCGAGTATTCATGCAGAATGTAGACGAGGTTGGAGCGCATTGCGGGTTGTTCTTTGTGGACGAGAGATATGAGCGCTTAGTGGGAGACGTAGCGTCGCGTATCGAGAGTTGGGTGAACGCAGACATTGGCAGCACGACTAGTTGGAAGTAGACCCGGAGAAAGTGCCCTAGAGCAGATCTTGTCTTGTGACCAGTGCAACCTTTTATGCACTTCAATGTGTTCGGAGACATTCCTTGCGAATATCACTCGAAGAAGTCTCCTCCGCTTTCGTTGTCACTGTCGTCCTCGGGTGACTCTCCATCGGCCATGTTTTCGGCGGTTTCTTCACCTCTCTGCTTGCTTGTGCCATGTGAAGTGTGGCTCAGCTCGGATTTGCTCGTCTTGTCCTCTCCTGCTGCTTCCGTCTCGCCGTTCTTCAGCCGCCCCTCACGCAGGTCTTTCAGCGTTCCAGCCTCCGCGCATCTCTTCACCACTTCCCATATCTCTCCGTCGCCTTGACGTTCAATTTCTCCACCAGGCTGCTCAGCAGTCGCATCCTGCTCCTCTTCCTTCTTCCGCCTCGTGGGAAAGAGCGGCACATAATCCTGATCCAGTGGGTAGTACATAGCGTAATTCACCTCATTCTCCCTCTCTTTGACTTTTTCTCGCAATTCCTCGTTGTTCTCATCGTCACGCAATGCCTTGCGCGCCTTTTTCAGACGTCGCTCCGCTTTCTGCCGGTCGAAAAACCTGATCTTGTGCCATCTCGCAATGATGTCGTTTCGCTTCTTCGCATACTGCTCGCGGGCCAGGTCCTGCTCAGCAGTACGCAAGGCTCGCTCCTTCTCTGCGCGAACAGTAGCAGGCAGTGCGGCAGCTTTCGGTCCTGTCAGCAGGCGACGCAGCGAGCGGATATTGGATTTGAGGTCGTTGACGGTGTGAGCTTTCTTGAATGATTTACTGCCCAGGTTCGCGGGCAACGGTTTATGGCTTTGTGAGTTGTTCGTGCGATGTCGCTTGTAAGATGGACGAGATGCGGGCGCATTGTCGGGGGCGGGGCGTTTTGTGGCCATTGTGCGAAGCACTTGAACAGTTGTATGCTGCGTGGATGTTGAATGCAGCTAAAATCGGTCTGCAAAAACTGTCACAAGTAAGCATCCGTCAGTGCTGCGATGCGCAAGAAGGCGCGCCTCGGCTCGGAGAAACCCTGGCTCCGATGCACGACTTCTACCGTTTCAGGAGCAAGCATCGTCCAACATTAAAACGCGCGAAATGCCCCCTTCGTCGGGCGCGCGTATACTGGACGTCGCTCGATTTCCGAGAAACCTGGACTGGGCCAAAACGCTTGCGCTGCCGCGATCTCAGTTTCCAGCGCGTCCGACACCCGCACAATTGGAAATATATCGCGCGAGAAGTTCTGATGATTTGTATGCGTGGCAACGTGCCCATCGGCCGGCTACCGTCACGCGCACAAATGGCTCCGGCGACAGCAGTGTTGTCGATAACGAATTTGTGCTCCATGATGGTCCGCCGTATGCCAATGGCGCAGTCCATATGGGACATGCGCTGAACAAGATCTTGAAAGATCTGATGCTGCGAACTGAGCTCTTCCGTGGCAAGCGAGTGCACTATCGTCCCGGCTGGGATTGTCATGGCCTGCCAATTGAGCTCAAAGCCCTTCAGCAGCCCACATCGGATGCGAGCAAGGCACAGAAAAGCAAAAGTGCACCGAAGAAGGAGGCCCAAGCCGCCAGCGAAGCTGCAAGCCGAATGACTGCATCTGAAATCCGCAGTGCTGCATCTATGCTGGCACGTCAGACCATCGATGTGCAGAAGGCGAGCTTTCGAAGCTGGGGCGTCATGGGCGAGTGGAATACGCCGTATCAAACGATGAGTAAAGACTTCGAGATGCGACAGCTAAGTGTCTTCAGAGAGATGGTACGAAAAGGTAAGGTCAAGGTGTGGATTTATAGTACAGGTCGGGACTCGCGCTGATAGCCTCGCGCAGGACTAATCTCGCGACACCATAGACCAGTACACTGGTCTCCTTCATCACGAACCGCCTTGGCCGAGGCTGAATTGGAGTACGACGATAGCCACCTAACGACTGCGGCATTCATCTTGATGCCGATTGTCCGTGTGCCCGATGTGCTCCGAAATGACAGTTCGGTCGACCCCACGAGGCTGAGCGCACTTATTTGGACGACTACGCCATGGACGATGCCTGCAAACAAAGCGGTCGCGGTCAAGGATGACATCGACTACTGTTTGCTCGAAATCGGCGACCAGCAGGGAGCTTCGAACCAGACGCTTGTGGCCTGCGATCGCGTGGAGCACCTCCGAGGATTCTTGCCGGGCACGAAAATCACGATGATCAAAGCCTCGATCAAGGGGTCTGACCTTGCAAAAGGCAATGGAACCTGCTTCAATATATTCAGCGGCCAAGAATCACCGATCCTGCATGCCGACTTCGTGACCGCAGCATCGGGCACGGGATTGGTACATGTAGCCCCAGGGCATGGCATGGACGATTACCTGTTGTGTCAGAAGCACGGCATAGGACCCGCATTCGCCCCAATAGACGACGGAGGCAAATTCACCGCCGATGTATGGCCGACCGCAGAGAACGGAGGCCGTGAGCTGCTTCAAGGCTTGTTTGCACCTTCAAAAGGCGTAGAAGCTGTGCTCGGTGTCCTGCGAGACTGTAGTTCGTATTTGCCTGTGGGACGGCTGAGTAGTTGCCATGATCTTGTGCTCGTGTCGCACAGCTTCACGCACAAGAATCCTATAGACTGGCGCACAAAACAACCAGTGCTGACTCGTGCCACTGCTCAATGGTTCGCAGATGCATCCGCCATCAAGGCCCGGGCACTTGCTGCTCTGGACAACGTGCGCTTCATCCCGGAGAGCGGCAAAGCTCGGCTGCGCAGCTTCGTGGAAGGCCGCAGCCAATGGTGTATTTCGCGACAGCGTGCCTGGGGCGTTCCGATCCCGGCATTGTATCATGTCGATACTGGCGCAGCATGCATCACCGAAGACAGTATCAACCACATCATCTCCACCATCGACCAGCGTGGCTCTGACGCTTGGTTTTCAGATCCGCTGGATGACCCTGCCTGGCTTCATGCGTCTCTCGAACCAGGAAAATGGATCAGAGGCAGAGATACGATGGACGTGTGGTTCGATTCGGGCACCAGTTGGACTTTGCTTGCCGACAGAGGACCGGGCATGCCAGTGAGCGACGTGTATAGCGAAGGGTCTGATCAGCATCGCGGCTGGTTTCAGAGCAGCCTG
>JAASLG010000603.1:0-18371 GCA_013365235.1 Cercospora sesami | reverse complement strand
GAAAATCGAATGAGGATGTCCAACTTACTGCTCATGAACTTCGCCACGTCCAAAATGATCGACTTCTTCGTCTGAACGGCCGTGTTATGGGTCGTCTTGCCGGTCCAAGAGGATCCAATGTCGGGTTCCTTCAAATGCGTGCGCCCCGGCGATTGCATTCCATCCCAGCTGAGATCCGTGGCACCTGTCGGTGTGGTCACCGCTGGTTGAGAGTCAAGTGGTGGATGCACGGTCACCCCTTGGCCCGGTTGCATGAAGTTCATCCAGCTTCCTGTCAACGCGTCTGAGAATCCGACCGTGCTCGCAGCCCAGGCATCCTCAAAGTCCATCGCGTCAAAGCTCGGTATACTTTGTTTCCGCATAGCCGCATTTTCGTAGGCTTGCTGAGGTCGTTGCCAGAATGGGAAGCCTGACTGATCAGCAGGTGGAGTTGGAGCGCCGAATGAAGACGCTGAATCGGTGCCGCTCGTTGTGCTTGGAGGAACAGATGGCACAGTAACCTCAGCTTCGGCGAAAGATGCTGAAGGATCGATGTGAATGCCCTTCTCTGCCAGATATCCCTCGACATCGTAGGGATCGAGCCACTCTCCTTCCATACCAGCAATTTCCACCGTCATATCCACGCTAATCCTGTCTTTCGCTGCGTTCTCGAGCAGAGCGAGCATTTGCGGCCCGATGATTCCCATATACCAAGATTGTTTCTTGGGCTTCAGGTTGCCGTATTCGTCACGTCTTGGATAATGCGTGCCAGCTCCGCCGACGTGGATCAAGTCGGATGCCTGGTCGAGAACCTCATGAGGACTACTGTCGAGGCTGTCTCTGAGCATCTTCATCAACTTTGACCGGTCTCTGCTCATCAGGGAGAGCCGGAATACCCGTGCGTAGGACATAGGGTTGCGTTCGTAATCGAGAACGAGTTGGTACCCGCGCTCGATAGCAAAACGATGGAGACGTCGTGCGAAACTCGACTCTTTGTGCGAGAAGGACTTGGGAGGCTCTAGCGACGGGGGAATTGTGATCTCTGGCAATTCCACGCGAAAAATGTCAAATTCGTTCTGAGGGTTCGGATACGACTCCTTGTTGTTCGGGGGCATCAGCTGCGTGTTCGTCGCATCGAAATTGGACATGTAATCGTGGTGGGGATGGTGTCCCATTTCCATGTTGTGCTGCTGTCCTTGCATATACATCGTATACCCCATGCCGACCTGTTGGGCGTGTTGTTGTCTCAGATGCTGGTGGTGGATGACGGTCGAGCGGTCGATCCAGGAGTTGACATTCTTGGGCTCCAGAGCAGATGGTCTTGGTACATCAACACTACCGTGAGTAGAGCTTGCTGACTCTCGGTGACTTTCTATTGCGGTTGAGTCTTCCGCAGCACTGTCGGTCGGGTTGCGCACAGCACTCATGAGCGATTCGAATTGCATCGCTGTGTTACGCACGTCGCGCAGCTGCATTTCTGGAAGATTTGAACCGAAGAGACGATCACGATGGTCCATAAAAGTCTTGTTCATGAGTTCGATCGTGTTGGTCAATTCAGACACTCGCTTTCGAAGCTCTTCGAGTGTCGTTTCCTTGCGTTGTCGGTACGCCCGTTGGGCCATCCGAATTTGCGTGCGACGACGATCGGCTGCAGATTCATCTTGCTTCTCGACGCGTGGGCGCCCGCGTTTCTTACCATCATCGCCACTTTGTTCGTCCGTCGAGTTTCCAGTACTCGACTTGCGTTTCTTGTTAGATGGTGGACTTGCAGTAGGGAGTTGTGATTGCGGACGGTTTCGTGTCCGCGCCTCCATCGCGTCGCTTGCAAGTGGAGAACGCGGCGGTGACTGATGAGTGAACAATCCAAGTTTTCTAATCCTCCTGCCGGGGTGGAGTCTCAAAAAGCTGCAATCGATCGCGAAACATCAGTCAACACTGAAGCTCCTCTGACCATATATTCTCATCAACAATAGTTGCACCGACTCTTCCGCTTACCAAGGTTACGGCCTTAAGTCTCAATAGCACGATTAGCCTGGGGCCCCGAAACTGATGGCTGCAATGCTGGTAGACGGCAATTATTGATGCCTGTACGGTTCAATCTTGCTTGGTAAGACAGTCCTTGCACGCAGTGTCATGCCGCGATCGGGCCCTCCGAAGGCCTTCGTTTTGTGGTGATTGTGCAGGTGGGAAATCCGGAAGCTGAATGTTTACTGATCATTAGCCTTCGGACCGGGACAGCCTAGGTCCAGATTGCCAAGCGACAACTTACCTTCTAGGCCTCTAATGGGCAAGTGCATCTATCACCTTGCATAAACTACAGTGCATGACACAGTTTGTCACTGCATATATACAACTAGCTAGTCAAACCTGGAAGAATCTCGGCACTTTTGCCTTACCATGTTGGGCATTGAATATAATTTCGTCGCCTTCCGGCAGGCGCCTTCGACGCTTTGAGAACATTGAATAGCCGATGCGGGACATATGCTTCTGGAACCAACACACAGTGAGGTGTTCCAGCGACATGTATCGCTGGACATTGGTATCATAACGAACTATGGCAAGTACTTTCGGCTCGGAAGCCGACTCCCTCCACTCGTAGGCATCAGCCAACGCACTCGACTGGGCCCCATCTGTATGCAGTACAACAACATCAGCTTGGAATAAAAACAATATGCGAAAGAGTCAGAAGGCTTTTACACCGAACACCGTACCCAACCCGTTGGTTAACCTCTTTGCAGAAGCGCAATATTCCGAATAGATTATCCATGAGGCTTGGCAGAAAGCCAAAGCCGCAAATGCATGTCGATAGATCCTTTCCTATCAGCTACTGTTGGCGCGAAGCAATGTCTCCTGCACACGAATTAGCGGTGTACTTACCAGGATTATGCTCATATACGTACCCGAGCTAGCGGGTCCTCCTGGTCAGCGGTGACTATCGCTGGACTCTCAAGGCCAGCAGGTCCGTTGTCTGTCTGTCCTCTTGGGGTCATACCAGGGCGTTTCGGCGTCATCAGTCTGTTGTGATCTGGGCTAGCATCAGAAGTTGCATCTTCGGAGAGGATGGAAGACCGGTTGTCGGATTTCCTTTCGAGTAACGCACCACCGAGAGTCGCACATTTCAGTATGGTCTGGATGAGCTGATTTGGTTTCAAAGGCTTTGACAGATATTCGTCCATCTGTGCTTGGATGCATTTTTCCCGGTCGCCAAGCATGGCGTGAGCTGTAAGCGCAACGATTGGAGATCGCGCCAGCTCGTGCTGCTTCTCGTACTCGCGGATATTGGCAGTCGCTTCGAAACCTCCCATGATGGGCATTTGCACATCCATGAGAACGACGTCAAAGCGCTTCTTCTTGATCGCCTCGAAGGCTTCGAGACCGTTGTTGGCGACGGTAACCTTATGATTGTGCTTGGTCAGTATCTTGACTGCGAGCTTCTGGTTGACGGCGTTGTCCTCTGCAAGGAGAATGTCGAATGTCCTTGTATGGTCAGCTGAAATTGGCGCAGCTCGGCCCTCTAGAGCGGGTACCAGCGCGTTGCCGAGATCAATCGGCAAGCAAGGTGTGGTCATATAACTGGAGATACCATTTTCCAGTGCCGTCTTGAAGTTGACCGATATCGCGGGAGCGAGCATGACGATGGGAATGTACTTGAAGCGCTCCAAGCTTCGAAGTTTCTGTGCCGTATCCGTATTGTCAACGATAACACAATCGTACTGGTCCTCGGGGCTGAGTTCAGACGGCGGCGTCCTGCCGTTGCCAACGACACATGGGACCAAGTCCAGAGCTTTGATACTAGCCGCGACCTGTTCAGAGTTGTCAATGAATCCGTTATCCACGAAGAGCACGTTGTGCTTCCGGTATTGCTGGAGCTGGGGCATGACCCGATGCACATCGGGATCTCCACGGCGGACCACGCAGGTGAAGAAGAATGTACTGCCAGCACCATACGTTGACTCGACCCACATCTTTCCGCGCATAAGAGTAACAAGTCTTCGCGAGATCGACAGTCCGAGGCCGGTGCCACCGAATTTGCGAGTGGTGGAACCGTCGGCTTGTTGGAAGGTGTCGAAGATCAGATCTAGCTTGTTGGAATGAATGCCGATACCAGTGTCAGCGACGGCGAACTTGACCACCACTTCATCTTCGGCGCATTCCACGGATGTGTCAGAGAAGATCTTGACGCGAACTTCTCCATGCTCGGTGAACTTGATGGCGTTTCCAGCCAGGTTGAGGATGATCTGCCGTAAGCGGAATGAGTCGCCCACGATGTAGTCTGGAACTGAAGCGTCGGTGTCGTAAATCAAGCTGATGTCCTTCTCATTGGCGCGCACTGCGAGAGACTTGAGACTGTTAAAGACCAAGCCTCGCAGTGAAAATGGCTCTTCCTCCAGGATCATACGGTTGGCCTCAATCTTGGAAATGTCCAGAATATCATCAATGATGGTGAGCAAGCTGTTGGCGAGGGAGAACACGATATTCAGCATATCGCGCTGGTTCTGCTCAAGCTCGGTGTCAAGTGTCAACTGAGTCATGCCAATGATACCATTCATTGGCGTTCGGATCTCGTGCGACATATTCGCCAGGAACTCCGACTTGGTCTTGTTGGCTAACTCGGCAGCTTCCCTGGCCTGGTTGTTCTTTTGGATACTTTCACGCAAGTTGAGCACCATTTTGTTGATCTTGTTCTTGAGCTCGTTCATTTCGCCAGATGCTTCAACGTTGATCATTTTGGTGAAGTCGCCCTATCGTCCCGTCAGCATAGGAGTTGTGCGGAAGACAATTTCCAACCATACCTTCATCGCAGCATGCGTGATATCAGCGAATGCTCGCACCTGTGAAGTCAAGTTCTGGGCCATGATGTTGACGTCGGTGGTGATTTCTTTCCAGCGGCCGGTGATGCCCTCGACTTCGGCTTGGCCGCCCATCTTGCCGTCGACGCCGACATCACGCGCCACCCGCTTCACGGCTAACGACCACGCATCAAGCCTCGTTACCATGTCATTGATAGTGTCTTTCAAAGTTTGGATTTCTCCTTGTGCGTGAACTTTGATCCTTTGACTCATGTCTCCTCTTGCGATGGCCTGCGTGACGTCCGAGATGCTGCGCACCTGGCCTAAGCAGAGCACAGTAGTCAGTGATCACGTCGAGAAAGCAAGTAGAAGTATCGGCATACCAGTCAAGTTGTTCGCCATGGTGTTGACATTGTCCGTCAACGTCTTCCATTCGCCTTCGACGTTTTCGACTCTGGCTTGTCCTCCAAGGACACCTTCCGTGCCCACCTCCTTGGCTACTCTGCTGACCTAGGTGCCGAAAACTATTAGCGGAGTTTGTGAAAGGCCATATCAACTGCCTGTCGCATACCTGTGTGGCGAACGTTCCAAGTCGGTCTACCATGGTGTTGATGGTATTCTTCAGGGCTAAGATTTCTCCCTGAACCTCAGCCTGCACTTTTTTGGTCAAGTCTCCCTTTGAGAATGTCAGCATCATCTCTGTTGATCTTTCGCAATCCCACGAACCTGTGCTACTGCCGTGGTGACTTCTGCGATCTCTCGAACCTGTGTCGTGAGATTCATCGCCATGCCATTCACATTCTCGGTCAGGTCCTTCCAAGTGCCCTCAACTCCGTGCACGGTTGCTTGACCTCCTAGTCTTCCTTCTGTTCCGACTTCACGGGCCAGATTGGTCACTTCTGCTGAGAATTGTCGCAATTGGTGTACCATGCTGTTGATCGTCGTCTTCAGTGCCAAGATTTCACCCTTGCACTGTGCCTTGACCTGCTGTGTGAGATCACCCTTGGCAACAGCAGTTGTGACCTCCGCAATGTCTCGCACTTGCGCAGTGAGGTTGTTCGCCATGGCATTGACGTTGATGGTAAGATCGTGCCACATGCCTTGCACTCCCTCGATCTGGGCTTGTCCACCGAGGATTCCCTCAGTGCCCACATCACGAGCCACACGCGTGACCTCTGTGGCAAAGGTTCGTAACTGCCCTACCATTGCATTGATGGTTTGTTGTAGCTGGTAAATTTCTCCTTTGGCAGGCCTTTGAATCATGCGACTGAGATCACCTTGAGCGACTGCGGTTGTGACCTAGACAGGGGTCAGTACAGCTGGTGGTCTGGGACTAGCTCTACATACCACAGCTATTTCGCGCACTTGGTCGGTCAGATTTTGGGCCATTACGTTTACTGGACGCTCTTAGCAAAGATGCAGGCAATACTTTCGATCCCAACATACCATTCTGAGTGAGTTCAGACCAGATTCCAGCAACGCCAGGCACAACAGCCTGACCACCAAGTCGTCCTTCTGTGCCTACTTGCTTTGCCAAACTCGTGACCTGACTTGCGAACTCTTGCAACTGGTCCACCATTTGGTTGATTGTATGCTTAAATCTTGCAATTTCGGGATCCTTTTCCGTCGCATGAATAAGCACCTTCTTGCTCAGATCACCGTTGGCAACTGCCGTGATGATAGTGCCGATTTCTCGGAGCACTTTCTGGTATGTTGCGTTGATCTGCGCATTCTTCTCAATCTCTCGTTTCAGCTGTTCTATCGACTGCGAGTTCCCAAGTGTGTCGAGTGCTGCACGGGTCGCAGTCTGCTGGTGTGTGAGCTGGGCCTTGATGCCATCAATAAACTCTTTCTGGGTCTTAATCTCCTGCGCTTGCTGGTCGATGTGTTCCCGCAGTACAGTGAACTGCTCCTCGGTGAGCTGCCTCGTGTGTGGCTCGCCCTCGTTCTTGGTCAGCAGGCTGTTTACCCATGACGCCGAACGTTGCCTAGGGTTCAGAGGGTTGAGGGCAGAAGCCTTGGGAGATGATGCATCCTGAGACGGGAATGCTGACGACAAAGGCTCGTTGGGGGTGATGGGTAGAGAGCTGACACCGCTGTGCGCTCGCGCTTCGAGGAACTGGATGCGCGTGGCGAGGTTGGTGAGCTCGCGCTCCAGCGTGCGCTTCTCGATCGTGTCGTCGCCGGGCAAGGTGATCTTATTACTCTTGATGCCATTGGCGATGGCGGAGGCCGGGAACGATTCTGCATCGAGGGGCGTGTACTGTTTGGCGAAATTCGACAGGATGCTGGCCACTGCCGCCGAGGTCTCCTCGTGCGGCATTTTTGCAGGTCTTTGAGCGCGATGTGGGTGGCTAGCCGGCGGGCATGGCAAGCGCGGCTGCTCGAAGGGATTCTTGCGCTTCGTCGTGATGGTGGCTGTCGTCACAGCGTAATTCGACGCGGGATGTACGTAGTTGCTGCCGGGGGGTGCGAATTCTCAGCGGTGTTCACCGATAGGCATGTGACTCTGCTAGGACTGGTGGCGGGGCGCTGTTGTCGTAGGAGCGGCGTAGGGACTGGCGGCGGTGTTGTCGAGATCAAGACGGAGATCGCAGGTGGTCGCTGGGACAGTCGGTAGGCTCGGTGTGCAAGTGGGCCTCGCGAGCGCGAGAGTATGGCAGGGATTGTGCTGTCCCGACCGAGACCAGGTGATGGAGCTGTTGCTCAGGCAGACGGGCGGGCGCGTCGAGCTATTCCTCTGGCATGGCGTCTGTCGACACTGCACTGCACGGAGACCTCGCCGCTGCTCTGCTCTGCCGCACGATTCAGGATGGCGGCGGGCATGCGCTGGATAGCGTGTACCTGCAAGAACGACGATGTAGTGGGACGTTAGGGGAAAGTAGCGATCCGTCAGGGTTCGGCGCTACAGAAACGCCACTTGAACAATCTTATTAGCACGCTCGGCCATCGTCAGGCGCAGACGACGGCAGACAACGAGCAGTGACGATCGTGACGGGATCGAGGACCCTCGCGACACACGACAAAGAGACCCTCGACGTGCTGTTTGGTCGCGACAAAACCTAGCTATTTCAGTTTCCCCCAGGGAGAACGCCTACCGTGCCCGCAACCCGCGGTTCGAGTTTGAAGTTGATCGCATCTGTCTCCCCTTCGTTCGGTTTGCCGCAGACCGCACACATTCCCTCGAGTCCTGCACCAACCAGCGGCTGCGTGGTGGTGCAGGAGCACATCTTCACCCATGCTCCTTGACAGGACCACACCCACACTTTCACGCCCACGCGCACGCGTGCCCACCACCACCGTCACGGCGCGGCCACGGCGGATACGAGGCGTCCCGATCTTTGTGACGTCGGTTCCAATTTAAGCCCGCCTCTCAATATTCTCCAGTGCAGCCGATTCCCGATATCCCTTTCGCTGAAGCATCTGCAACTGTCCCTCGTTCAGATCTGAAACTGCTCGCTCTCCCTCCACACTGGCATCCGGCAACGTCTTTTCGACACGCGGACACCGCCCTGTGGTTTTAAGCAACGGATGGCTGTGTGCTGGCGCTGCAGGGCTTATTCCCTGCAGCTCTAGCTAGAACTCTGAAACGAACTACGTATTTACACTAGCTGTGCTAGTATTCTGCAAGAAATAGCATGACTCTCTTATGCCGGCAAGCATCCCGAAGTGTGCAGAGACACTCAAGCAGAAACATTTGCACGTTCATAGGCGTTCTTCGTTGTCACACCTCCTACTTTTGAGTGGTATTCCGTGGCCGCACGTGATCTTTAGCCTAAATCACCTACTTGCCTGTTGAGCTCTGTTCGTGGTAGTCGGGCACACTAACTTGTGCGGTACCAGAGCCGCGGAAGAATAAGAGGTCGGGAAATTATGAGTGTTGTGATAATAGCTTCAATCTCTGAGAACGATGCTGGGCTCAGAAAATCGCTGATGCTGTCTAGAGCCATTGCACATTGCGGGATGTCGGAAAAGCAAGAAGAGGGGCATAGAACTCTGGGGAGAAAGCCAAGCGATGGCTGGTGAAAATGAGTCTTGCTGTAGGAATCTACTGGGTTGAAAAAGGTCAGAGATTACGGATCAAGCATAAATCGATTTAGTGAGCGGAAACCATAAGCAGACTGAGTGGCTCTGGGTGGATCGTTTCGCAAAACTTTACTTCTGTACAGTCCGATGATTTCGCCCGAACAAATGTATCTACAGGATCTTTCTTGTTTGAACAATACCGTGCACACGTATGATGAGTGGTCAGGGCATGTCTTCTGCAGCTGTTTCAATTGTAGCATCTTTGAATTCAACGGACGGCCTCGCAATCACGCCTGGAATCAGCACGTTGTACTGGACCGCGAGGATTTGCGAATTAGGTCAAGAGCTGAGTGCTGCTCGTCGGAGCGCACGTACTGGTGAAGTCTTAGAATTTCCAGGAGCGGTCAAGTCCACCCGAGGAAGTAGACCTTTGAACCCTTGTTGAACAGCGAATATTGCAAGCCCATTTTTATACCGTTACATCTAGGGATTCTCGCTCCCATCATTTCTATACCATATTCGTGTGTGCCCCCAGCACACCAGTAGAATCCTGATGATCTATTCCTTCACCGCAGCGCCCTGTCATCCGAGCCGTGCATCATGTGTTGCATGTGCATCGTCTACCTGTCCTTCTTTGGCACGCTGTCTTGTGGCGAGACCTGGTCACCGAGGCGGTTGTACTCGTCGCTAAGGCCCTGGCTCTGCTTCTTGAGGGTCTCAATGTCCTGGTCGCGCTTGGCCAATTCCTTCTTCAGTCGTGCGATCTCGCCAAGACCACCAGCCTCGCCCAAGCCCGATGAGGTCTTACCCTGGCCACCTCCCTCGTAGCTCTTGACCTTCTCCTCCAGGCGAAGAGTATCGAGGATCATGACGTAGGTTCGGTTGAGGATGAGCGAAAGGAAGAGGGTGAATCCGCAAAGGTACATGTTGCGCTGAGAGTAGAACTTGCGAGCTTGCACCTCCATGCGTTCGCTGCCTGCTACGACACTTGAAGCTGGTCAGTTTATAGATTCGTGAGCGAAATCATTGTCAACTTACGCAGCGCCGCCGGCTCCCTGGTTGTATTTGGCTTGAGCCAGCTCAACCTGGACGCGATAGACGCGATTGACACTGTCGATAAACAGGATCAGGATGAATATGAATGTGATCTGGCCCTTGTCAACTTCATGTTACTGTTTTGAAGCCGTTTGACCGACCTTTAATCCATATTGTAATTTCGCGACCAGTGGGTTCTCCGATATGAAGGTGAACAGGCCGCGCTTGACCTTGAATGGCAGCGGAATGATGAGTGTCATGAACACTGCCATCTCGAAGACGAGCAGTGCAAAGACCTAACGAGGGTTGTCAGTATGTTTGTTGAGGCAACGTGGCTGGTAGCTCGAAGTACTGGAGCGTAGATGAGACTAGGCATTGTGGATGCTGTGTTGGCTGTTGGGCGGGCAGAGTTTGAGGAAGGTAGGTAAACAAGAGGGACAGGTGGTAGCTATTTCAAGTACTCACCAGACTGTAGTAGAGCGTCATGGTTGCGGAAGAGCTGAGCTAGTATGCCCACTTCTGGCTGGATGGGCGGTATGGACTTTGGAGGCTCGGCGCAGCAGGCAACCGTTGCAAACAGACGTCAGAAGGGTTTGAAGTGGTCGAGTGGATCGTGAAGTGTTCCAAGGTGAGTTCTCCTGCTGGAGCGGGATTGTAGGAAGCTCCAAAGGAAAGGCAGCAAGTTTGTGTGAGATGTTTGGGAGCACGAGGAACTTGGACGCGCAAACGTCACTCGCGTCGTCACTTCCCATCAGTCCCCACTTGTGGCGCTGTCTGTGGCTGATGGCTTCCGCTGCCGAAATCCATTGGCTTGGAGCTTCAAAGTGAAGTTGAAAATGCCGCCTTCCTCTTGATCACAACGATTCACCGACGAAGTCGCCCACAAGCTGCCAGACGCAGACAGTATGGCAAATCCAATCAACCCGCTGGAGCCGTCGCAACAACTGGCTGCGGGATCTGAGGCGACACAGGGACGCGCGAATCCGCAGAGCGAAATTCTACCCGGCGACTCAGCCACTACCAAAGCCGAGAAGATCGAGAGGCACGGGGACTTGAATGGACAGACGCATCTCGGAGAAGATTTCCAAGAGTCTCCGCGGAAGCGAGTCAAGGTTGAGCACGACAGCTCCATTGTCAATGGCGGATCTGAAGTACCAGTCGCTGGCGAGATCAAGAGCGAGACAGAGCCTCGACCAGAACGACAAAAGGGCGTGGCACCTATCAAGAAGGAATACCTGATTGACGTCTCGAGTCTGCAGTGGACCAATGCTTCGTACGATGACGATGCTGCAGAGGCAGGTGGTAAGTCAGAAGAACAACCCGTAGCTGGTCGTGGCGGCAAGAAGAGCAAGCAGGGACAGAACAAGGGTCGCAATTTTGGAAGTTCGCGAGATGCAATTGCCCTCTGCAGGACCAGGCACTGGGCAAACGAATTTGATCCTGTGAATTGTCCATATGGAGATAAGTGCAGGATGGAGCACGATATCCGCAAATATCTGAAAGAAGGTAAGCGAGAAGACATGCAAACGTTTGGTGGCAAATGCCCGATCTTCGAAACCAAGGGAAAGTGCAAGGACGGGTGGAAATGTCGGTGGGCTAGCAGTCACTCGAAGGAGATCGAACGAGAAGACGGGCGGAAGGAGCTGGTGCAAGTACGAAGCGAGGGCAGCAATGGCAACGAAGGTGCCGCAGACCAGGCTGCAGATGAAGATGAGCAAGACGGTGCTGGAGTCGTGAATGTCGTGAGTAACGCCGACAAGATCACTCTCCGGAAGAAGAAGTGGCCAACTCCAAAATCGGACACATATTTGAAGTGGCTCAACAGCCAACTTGGCGAGGACGGGAACAAGATCAGAGAAGATCAAGACGAGAGTCGCGCGATGTATACTGAGCCTCCACTTCGTCCATCGGAGAAGCGACGCATCTATTACGGACCCGAGACGCCGGTATTGGCGCCTTTGACCACGCAGGGCAATCTGCCCTTTCGCCGACTCTGTACAGGGCTGGGAGCTCAAGTGACATGGTCGGAAATGGCCATGGGTCTTCCACTTCTCAACGGTGAGAAAGGAGAGTGGGCTCTTGTCAAGGCGCACGAGTCCGAGCTCGTACCGCCTGCCTATTCCCCAAAGAATCCAGTCAAGGAGTATGACAACAGCAAGGACATCCGATTTGGCGTTCAAATTGCAGCAAACAAGCCGTGGCTCGCTATCAAGACGACTGAAGTGCTGACAGCGCTATGCCCTCAACTCCGAGCCATCGACTTGAATTGCGGGTGTCCGATCGATCTTGTCTGCCGAACTGGTGCAGGTTCTGCTTTACTCGACGCCCAGGGAAAGCTGGAGAAGCAATTGCGCGGAATGAACACCGTATCTGGAGAGATCCCAATCACAGTGAAGATACGCATGGGCACGAAAGACAAATATCCAAATGCAACCAAGCTCGTTGAAAGACTCATTCTCGGTGGACAAGATGCTCAGGATGCGAATCTCGGACCAGCTGGCGTGGCGGCTATCACCCTCCACGGACGCTCCCGACAGCAGCGATACACTCGAGAAGCCAATTGGGAGTACATCGCCGAATGCGCCAGTCTGGTGAAGCGACTCAGAGCTAAGCAGGCGGATCTTGTCGATACCGTCCGAGAGGCGGATGCCCGAGATATGCCGAACACACAAGATGGACTGCCGTATTTCTGCGGCAATGGCGACATCCTTTGTTTTGACGATTACAACAACCATATTCAGCAGGCCAAAGTCGACAGTATCATGATTGGTCGCGGTGCTCTCGTCAAGCCGTGGATCTTCGAGGAAATTGAGTCGAAGCAGAACATTGACAAAACTGCATCTGAGCGCCTTGGCTACATTGAGCAATTCTGCCGCAATGGTGAGTTTCTGTGCCCACGTTTGTGTGTTTTCCGTGAGACATTCGCTAATCAAATGTACCGCGTTCAGGTCTCGAATATTGGGGAGCAGACGAGATGGGAGTAGGCAACACGAGGCGTTTCTTACTCGAATGGCTCAGTTTCAGCTGTCGTTATGTGAGTTTCACCCCAATCCCCGTGGAGCTCTATGCTGATGATACAGGTTCCAATCGGTCTGTTGGAGCACATGCCACCCAAGTTCGGCGATCGGCCGCCAGCATTCCGTGGACGCAACGACCTTGAGACTCTCCTCTCTAGTGCCAATTATAAAGATTGGATCAAAATCAGGTGAGGCGTAGCGCCACAAATCCACAGTGCGACCGACATGCTGACAAGGCGCAGTGAGATGTTCTTGGGTCCAGCCCACAAAGACTTTCAGTTTCAGCCGAAGCACAAAAGCAACAGCTACGAGATCGAAGCCGGTAAGTTGCAGACGGTGGCTCACGACGGTATAGCACAGAGCTTCGCTGACCTTTATTGACCATACAGAGGGCTGATAGGACCTCAATCGAGTGCAAAGGGGCCATGCCCAGCAATTGCAGCTGGAACTTTAGATAGAAGCAGCCCAGGCATCGTCATCCGTCCAGCTGACGAGACATATCGGCCATGCGCATGGTGACGATGTGATCGGATTCCAGGCACGCTTTGGCGATGCATTCGGGCAGCATAGCGTCTTGAGCGTCTCCATTCGCCAGAATAGCGAGGCACAATGCATCTACAGCACACCGGTGAGAGCTGCTATCCTCCAGTAGCATCCGCAGCTTCTATTAGTGTTCGTTCATTGGAACAGAGACTTGGTTGCGCTGTCAGCACTCGAAGTGGCCACCTCGAGGTACACAAGTGGATGCGCTTGAGCTCCGCGTCCACAATCATGCCTGACCAGGCCCCAGCATGGGCGGCTCGGTAGCGACCGTCGCCCATCAGGCAGGGATTGATATCGCCATAGCCGTGAAATCTAGGACAACTGGCTGCCAGTCTGTTGAGATGCAGTTTGTCGCACACGGTGCATCGAGGGGGTTGGTGACGAAGGTCCACGCAGATCCGAAAGCGGGAAGCGTTTCGTTCACCGTTGGGTCCGTGTGCTTGAGATCTGGTAGGGATCTTGCAAACGTTGCATGCTCGTTTTGCGCCTGTTGAACATCCGCTGGGCTGGCACGAGACGGTGGAATGGAGGGGTAGCAGGTCCAACGTCGCGGCCAGCCTATCGGTATCATCTTTCGACATCACCACATTGCCTTCTCTTGTACACTCTGTCAACTTGTAAAGCGAATAGCACGCAGGTCTGGGGCGATGCGGATCTGATAGGTCGTGCGTCGGGATCGTCTACCGGGATTTGTTTGGCGGTTGGCCTGGAGACCCTGTAGTGAACTCTGTCCAGCCACTGCTGCGCCGGGCAGGCGATCAGCGCTGGATGTGTTTCACCGTCGTCGTGCTACTGCGCCGTGTTGTATTCCTCGATACTGGCAATCCTCCCACGCTCCACAGTCCTCCGTGCCAGCGCGAACGCAGCCGGTGCAACGCGCAGGGCAGCAGCGGGAGCGGAGCTCCGTTCGAGGGAGAAGAAGCAGGCAGGTGCATGGCAACTAGCTTTGAGATAGCGTGGAACAACGCATCGCAGCTACTGCACCTGGCACCGAAGGAACTACGCCGCCGCCGCTGGTGAGCATCGCTCTGTTTACTTGTCCGCCGTCGAGCAGACAGCATACCATACCATCACGCCGCCGCCGCATTCACCACCGCACCCTCGCTCGCCGCCCAGCCGCGCGGATTCGTACTTCCTCGTCCGACGAGCAACCTGCAAGACGCACTCCAACGATCCCTGCTTGTGGCACCTCGCCGATAACTCGACCCGCCACCGAAACAAGAAATCCATTGCAACTGCCCCCGAAGCGCTTGCAGCCGACGCGGCGCACGTACGACGGCAGCGCGCAGGGCAGCATCTCCGCCCCACTGGCAAAAGTGATGTGTCGTCAACAATCGCTCGCCTGTGTCTTGTTTGCATTCTAACATGGGCATCGACTCGCGCCGTCCGCCGCTCCCCGCGCCGACTGAGTCCATGGACGAGAACGACACCAGCGGAGGAGATACCGAAGTGGCCACCAACGTCACGTCGCGCACCGACAAAACACATTACACCATTCCTGAGGACGGCCGGCCCATCACCATCTCGACCCAGAAGGTCACCACCGGCGGCAAGGGAGGCAGCATTGGCAAGCACGGGCGGCAGAAGAGCCAGACGAGCTTGCTGATTGAGTACTTCGAGGCGAGCAAGACTGGCGACAAAAGCCGCAGCAGGCCCAGCGTGCGGGTCAAGGTCACACCGAGTTCCGCGAAGAAGGGGAGAACGGGAGGGGACAGCGTTCAGATCACTTCCATTGGTGGCGACCGCAAGCCTTCCTACACGAGGAGGATTCCGCTGCCGGGCGGCAAGCAAAGTGAAGGCACCGAGCTGAGTGCGTCTTCAGATAGCAACGTCTCTGCGCATCCGCCCGTGGAGATCGAAGTGCTCAACAACAGCGACGTATCCCGACCGGACAGGTCATCGCGCGGTCTGATGTATGCGCCGGTCGAATCAAACGTCTCGTCCATGCCGCCTGACAGCATGTTGGAGGGCGAGAACTCCGTTTTGGACAGCGACCTCAGCTATGACGATACGACAGCTGCCAAGGAGACTGCGTATCTGAGAGCGCCGCAGAGGACTGGCAGTCAAAGCAGGACTAACAGCCGGGACCGCATCGCGCAGCGAGTCATGGAAAAGCTGGGTGCCACTGCGGCCACACCTCGAAAAACCAGTCGCTCCAGCAGTAGAGATTTTGAGGCTGAAGGATACACACGCGACCGCCGGCGGCGGTCGTCGAAATCACAGCGCTCCGAAGATGACGCTGTCACTGGTGCCGAGTCGAGTCTCCTCTCGAACAGGAGCGACCGTTCTTACCGATCCGGCCATTCTCAGGCCCGCAGCATGACCAACAATCCAAAATTATTGGAGATGGTGGAGGACACGATTAAGCGCATGATTTTGCCCGAAATTAATCAGATGAAGGAGGACCAGAAAATTGACCGCAAGCTGCACAAGTATGATGACAGTCGAAGCGGGTCGATGGGAGAAAGCAGTACAAGTTTGGAGAGGAAAGTTAGCAAATCTTCGAGCACGCCACATCTGGTATCACGACCAAAAGTGGTGCTCAACCGCGATGGGGACGACCCAGGCGTGATACTTTCCAGAGGAGATTCGGAGCGAGTCAAACACCGCAAATCCAGCCGCGAGCACTCGGATCGACCCTCGACGAGTCGCCGTTCTTCTGGCAGGCACTCTCGCGAGGGCAGCTATGAATCGGAGGAGAAGCTGAGGAAAAAGTCGAGCCGGAGCACAAACGGGTTGCGGGGCGCTGCGGCAGCAGGTCTTGCAGCAGGTGTCGCTGGTGGTGCACTTACATCCGCAGCATTGAGGCATCATGACTCTCAGGGTGATCTTAGTGAACGACGCAAGAAACGATCCAAATCGAAAAGCAGCCGCAGCCGGTCAGCAAGCATTAATGACTCCGTTGATGAGACTTATACCAAGAAGGAGGAGGTGCCTGCAATGCCTCTCGCAAGCGCGATCAACGACTCAGATGTCACTCGCGATAGCCTACTATCGTCAAACAACGACCATCCCTCTTCTCGAGATTCCGCAGAGATACGGACACCTATCAGAGAGGTATCCCGTGGATCATTGGGAGATGGGACCTCCCCTACATCCTCCCGCACCCCGACTAGGCCAGTCTCGAGACAAGACAAGAGCCTCGGTATGAGCCATACAAATTTGCATTTGCAGAACTCGCCCTTAAACAGTCCGGCCCGCGAGAGTCCGGCCAGTGTGAAGAGTCCCAATGGCGGCATATCAAACAAGACACGCTTGGCAGCACTTGCTGCAGCTGGGCTCGGGGGAGCCGCAGCCGCTAAAAGCATTGACAGCCGACATGTGGACGCCGATGGCTATGGAGACTCAGCACCCCGACGGCAGCTTAGCAGCGGCAGTCCAGTCCAGAGCGTTTCGAGCCTTCGTAGAACGTTTGAGGATAGCCCGCTGATCCCGCAAGGGCTTCGACCACGGAGTGCGGCGTCACATTCGTCTGTTGACCGTTTGCGCGAAAGTCAGAAATCACCATCGTCGCTTCGGTCGGACTCAGCACCAACGACGCAGAGACTGGCTCAATCGGCAAAGCACTCACGCGATGTGAGCGTGGAAGGGCGCGAAACTCCTGTTGACAGGAGTGATGCTGCATTCTGGCGCGAAGGAACGGGTACACCTGGAGCGGAGACTGCAGATGAATGGCTCGAACGCCAACATTTGATCAACGACCAGTACCGCGACTCATTGGCGACGAACCGCGATTCATATCAGACGAACCCATATCCAGAGGATGCGAAGCGCTTCACCATGTACACAGATGATAGCTATCTTGACGAAACTGGAGAGCATGACGAACAAGGGGTTCGAGACATCGACGGTGGTGGTCTCGCACCCAACTACGTCCATACTCCAGTGGCGGTGGAATCCGCAGTAGCGTCGCTCATGGAGCCGTCCACCGTCAGCAGTCATGTCATTTCTGCCACCAGCAGTGCTCGCAAGTCCAATGGCGGCAGCTACAGTGATCGGATGGCCGCGCAGCTGAAGGAGATGGGCCAGGACAAGTCGCCAATATACAATGGTTCGACAATGAGTGAGAATATCCCCAGTCAAGATCGATGGGCCGCCATAAAAGGGCATGCACGTAACCTATCCGAACAGTCACCTGCTCAGAGCCCTGCGCGCGAACAGCGGCTAGATGAAAAACCCATCATGACTGCCAGCGGATTGCCGCTCGCAGAAGACCCAATGCCGGAGATTGGCCATTACGACTCGCAATCCGATCTGCAGACCAACCCGTCCATCATTCAAGGACCCCTCGGTGGCGATGCAACAGGGAAATCGACATGGCCGTACACGCCGGAACCTGAGAGTAATCGCAACAGCACTGAGCAGAAAGTTGGACTTAGCAAAGGTGCCATGCTTGCAGGCGCCGCAGCAGGCGGCGCTGCAGCCATTGCAGCAGCTCACGCTGGCCGCCAGCCTAAGGTCGAAGACGACCGAGACTTCGACATCGACCGCGAGGCCACACCGACCGGCCGCTCGTTCCGAGACGAAGGTTATGCCACAGATGGACGGACGCGCTCTGGCGGTGGGATCACACCTAAAGCCGAGCTCTATGGTAAACAGGACCTGGGGGAATACCACCGTGCCATGGACGCTCAGGACTTGGGTGACGATGACCCATTCTCCCCTGCTTCCGCAGATCCAAGACACATGCGACAAGTTAGTGGCAACTCGCACGGCATGGATTCGCCTCTGTATGATGCGTCCACGGGCAAGGGCCTGGACCGGATAGAGTCGAAAGACATCGTGGCTCTTATGGACCACTTGACTGTGCGTGATGCTCAGCGCAACGCGCGCGACACCGAAATCTTGGTCACCCTTGTCCGCAGCGCAGCGGAGATGCGGTCTTCTTTCGATGAGATGAAAAAATTCATCGCGGAGCAGGACAAGTTGATCATGCAGAATACCGATCGTGACGCAGAACTCACTGCACAGAGGGTCCTTG
>JAASLG010000602.1:0-16287 GCA_013365235.1 Cercospora sesami | reverse complement strand
ACCCACCCCTGACCGCAGCCATGGATCACTCTGCAATCAACAACCATGCGCCAAATAGGCTGCTGGCACCGATCGTTCTGTATCCTTTGAGCGCATGCTGAGATCCATTTCCAACGTCTTGCGCTCTAGGCGGCTGAGTGGCACGTAGAGCATTCTCGTGAATTTGGCAGCAGCAAAACACTTTGCCAGAGCAGCGGACGTAGAAGTCGTCGACTCATTGGAGATAGGCCGCATCATCATTCAGCCTTGCCCTCTTTCGAGAGCGAGTGAGTATCTCGCGCACCTGGGCTCGACTGTCGACGGCTTCGTCCCCATTGTCTTCATCATTACTGTCTTCGTCTTCCTCACGTTTGCGATTGCGATTACGATCGCGATCGCGCTTCCTGAGCTTCCCTTCATGAGACTCATTCACATGTTCCATCAAGCTCTTCCGGGTCTTGAAGCCCAGGCCGTGGAACATGCAGTCTTGACGTGGGCATCTGAGAGTGCGCTCTGGATGTGATGCCGCACGATGCGCCTCGTACTCCACAAAGTCAGCATTGCTCGAGAACAAATGACGGCACCTGCAGAGGCTGGCGTCCATCACAGTGCATGGCTTCATCCTATGGAATTGCAGGTAGTGCTCTCGAAGCCCGCGTTCCGACGGGAATTGTACATTGCAGCCGGAAACATTGCAAAGTAATGAAGCCAAGCTTTGCACTGCTCTGCCTGTGTGCTTTCGGGTCTCTCTGCTGGGATTGCTTTGCAGAATCGAATCTTCGTCTGAAGGGCCTGCGCGGGGAACGTTCTCGACATGGTGCCCGGGGCCATCTGAATGATCATCGTCGCTGGAGCTGCTGCTGTTGTCGTCATCAGTATTGCCTGGCATGGGACACTCAATGCAGGCGACAGCCAATGGAGAAGACCGCCCGCGACGCACAACGCCAGTGTCAGTCTCTCCACATGATTCGCAAACATTGCTCGGGCTTGGAAGAACAACGGCATTGCGGCTGTAAGCGCCTATGAATGAGGCTCCAGCTTCGTTCAGACGTGCTCGTTGATGGTTATCGATCTTGCGCGCGTTGCTAGCTTGCAGTACCATCAGATATTGCGCGTGGCGGTAAAAGTTTTGTATACCCATGGCTGTGCCATGCATCCACTCAGCCTCCCAACACCATCTATTTTCGGGCGCGAACACACCCTCTGTCTGACATTGGTTGCAGCGTTCACCATTCAGCGTGATTTCAGTGCGCGGACATAGATGCAGTGCCGAATATCGGCTTGCGCCAGAAGCCATGCCGTCGTACAATTTTCCCAGATAGTTGTTGCTGTAATGCATCCACGTTGAAGGAGATTCATTGACACCATTCCCAGCATCATGCCGACCGAATTCGTTCATCGGTACATGATCGGATCGGATGATCAAAGTATGGCGAATGTCGAGATCCGGGTATTTGCGAGCCAATATGCCAAAGTTTGCTGCTTCTGTCGTCAGCGAGTCCCAGCCGACGGAAACCAACAGAGCCACGAATTTTGGCTTGTTACGTCCCCTCTTGCTGCTCGCGTCCTGTAGCTCTTGTAACAATTTGTCGAAAGCAAGATTTGTTCCTGTCCTGAGGTTGTCTAGCATGCTCCGCTGGCTTGAACCTGGTTCCTGCATCCATGTTGTGAAGCATGTCTCTGTTCCCACTGACATCTCAGACGCCAGCTCGGTTACATCATTGACTGTAGCACTTGTCCTCGCTTTGCTCCAAAACCGCGAACGCCACAAGTCCAGAATTTCTTGCGGTCGCACTCTGAGCCTGTCGGCAGCGGCATTCGATTTAGGGCCGCTGCTCACGCGCACTAACGCGCAAACCAAGTGTGGTTTGAGCGACATGTCGTCTGGCAGGTTATCAATCGTAGCACGTGTGCCGCCGAATACACCACGGATCGTCGCGCTGTCCAGAGTTGTCGCGAACCCGTGGCTCAATCGGTAACGTGTTGCACTCACTCGTATGAACATGCTTGGGCTGCTTTCAACCACACGTCGAACGAGTGTGTCCACATTCTCGCCGATATCTTGCACCAATTCGTTGTCGGTACGGCGTACGCGCTCGCATATTTCGTCAATCGAAGCTTCTCTTTGAGGCGCACCTTTCAAGGCGTCACAAATGACAGTGCGGAAAGACCAACATTCGAATGGTAGATCTCTCATCGTCCACGGCGTTAGTGATGGCATGTAGCGGCACAATAAGTCATTTTCCGCACAGTGGTCACAGGAGCCATGCTCACGAATCGGTCCACTGCATGTTCTACGTTCCAGCACACAGCCAATACACTGTCGAGTCGCAATAGAATGCTCATCAAAGCCATCTCGCATAGGTCGGTTCTGGCCACCAGCGCCTTCCTTGGCTTTGCTCTGCTTCTTCTTCTTCTTCTTCTTCTTCTTCTTGTTCGACTTACCTTCCTGGGACTTGCCTGGTTTACATTTGCCGTTTTTCTTACCGGAACCAGCCCGGGGCTGTTCAGCCTCACTGTCGCTCACATCCGGAAGCAGTGGGCCAAAGTCTGGCGTTACGAGACCACCAGGATTGGTACCAATCACGGACAACCAGACACGATTGAGAACATCATAACGAGCTTCAAGCCCAGCTCTCAAGGAATTTTTGCGAGATGCAGGAGCGGCGATCGGCCAACCTCTCACACCTTGGGTAATATTGCTCATGGTCATAAAGCCACAGTCATCCGGATTGGCCTGTTGCATGCAATTAGCAAATGTCACGTTGCCGTTGAACACGACATCTTCCAACTGCAAGGCTGGTTGGAGCTTCAGAATCTCGACCAGGAATGATAGTTCCAAGCTAATGAACGCCTTGGCCGAATTTGAGGTCTCTGTGGAATCATAAGCTGTCACTTTCACTTGTCGGTTGTCTTCGATATGGACGTGAACGTAGAGCCAGTGAGATCTATCCAAGTTGTACGCGATGTGCACGTCAGTACATTGCATTTCCGGCTCTTCGAGTAGCCATAACACCTCATCGGCGCAACCCATTTCAAGACAGCTCTGAACTTCTGCCGTTTTCTCCTTCCAATATGCGAGCATTTTATCAGCAACCGCAGGTGAACTCCGGGATCCCCTAATCTCTCGATTGAGGTACGTGTGCGTGCGCGTCGGATTGACGATGTAGTGACCCGGAAGTGCATTTTGAGCGAGGTCGTGTGCGACAAACTCGATGAGGTCGTCCGAGGCCCAGGCGTCTGGGGCATGGGGATAGATCGGCAGAATCGCGTTCAGTGGAGGCAGCGCTCTCTCCAGATCTCGACCTGCAATGGTCAGCAGTTTTGATTCGCGTACGTGCCTATCGTCGCGGCTGAGTTGTGTGTCGTACGCTTCGAAGATTTCAGCCAGCGGAGACGCGAACGGGTCACTCCGGTCACGGAGCTGAGCCACGAGATTAGCCAACGACTGCCGTGCATTGACCTTGGCAACTTCGGAGCGCTGTGCCTCGTCACCATTGCCTTGACGACCGGGTTCGTCGTCGCTCCCATCAGCACCATCGTCGTCGCCACCACGATCAGAGCCATCGTCATTGCCGCCGAGAAGATCATTGTTGCCGCCAAGAGGGCCATCGTCGCCGCCGCCGAGAGGATCATCGTCGTCGCCGCCCAGAGGGCCATCGTCGTTGTTAGGTTGACGACTGTTTACCTCACCAGCACCGACATCATCGGGCGCCGAATTCATCCCAGCATCTTCTCCTCTGTCGCTGTTCAGGCTTGTTCGACCCAGATCGCCGTCAAAGTCATCCTCACCAAGCGCATCCGCATTGTCTGGACGCGGTGATGCATTCGAATTGCCCGCATTGGCCGCGTCTGCAGAACCGGAAGCAGCCCAAACTCCTTTCTTGAGCGACTTCTGCTTTTGCTGCCAGTTGTGTTCTTTCTCGGTCAAAGCTGGCTCACCATTGAGCAATGCTGTGCGACGCTTAGGATCCTGTGGCCGATTGAGATCTCGAGTCACACGCCTGTTGCCATCCCTATCGTACGCTCCTCCTGTTCGTACCGGTGCTTGCAGACCTGTTGAAGCACGCTCGCCATTGCTCTGTCTGCTTTGTGCACGATAGGCCTGCTCACGCCCGGACTCTGGAAACGATGGCGGCCCACCCGGTGTTTGCGGTAGATCGCGATGGCTTTCTCGCTCACGACTGCGATCAGGAAGGCCATCTCGTTGGCCAAGACCGTATCGCGGTGGGTCGTCGTAACGTGGAGCGTATGATCGATCATTTTCGCGATATGGACGACTATCATACCTAGAACTATCATACCTAGGACTATCATACCTATGACTATCATACCGATGACTATCATACCTATGACTATCGTATGGATACCGAGCATAGCGTCGACCACCATCATCACTGGAGTCACGGCCGTACATCTCCCTCTCATATCCATATCCTCCACCACTTGCCATGGTGTAGCGTGATTCTGCCTCCCTGGGCGCTGGTGCGCCATGATAGTGAACGTGGATCACAGGCCCTGGCGGCGGCATTGCACCATATCGCGGATCCATGTGGCGATACTCCACCGAACGATGGTCATACTCGTAATAGGCGCGATATTCGTCGCGTCCACGCACATCCCAATCAGACCTCTCAGCCGACTGCTCTCTGCGCGAGTAAGCGCGTTCATCATTGTAGTTTCCAGAACCACGAGGATACATGGAAGAAAGAAAAAGCAACACCCGTGGGCGCTGTAGAAACTCTCGAAAAGAGAGAAAGAAAGAAGAGAAAAAGCGACTCCCGTGGGAGTCGGTGAAGAAAAGCGACCTCCGAGGAGGTCGCGCGTTGAAGTTGTGAGGAGTCACCACCTCCGAAAGCGTTTAAACTCTAGCAGAACTAGAGAGAGAAGAGAGAGAGAGTGACACCCGTGGGCACCATGAGTCAATCCTGTTGACTGAAGAGAGAAGGGAGAAGAGTGTGTGAGAGTTCATTACGGAAGGAGATACCTCGAAGGCGCCAAGACCAGACGAGGTGTTGTTGTGGCAGTCGCGGTCCTACGCCTGGGAGGCGGCAGCTCCGCGAGGGAAGCCGCGAGTAGGGAAGTCACGACGTCCCAATCTGGAAAGCCACGACCGCGTCGCAGCACCCTCCACAAGAGTGCCGGGAATTGCATCGGAGCCAGCCTTGGGATCTTTACAACCGTTGCACGCCTGTCCTCTCGACGCCGCAGAGTCTGGTTCCTGGTGTCCTTTGCTATCAGGTCAGCGTTGGTACATTGTCAGATCACGTACTCCCATGCTGTCATGCGAACGCCACACGGGCTCGAAGAGCATGTTCGCGAATCTTTCGGTACATCAGTATTTCTTTCACGAGTCATCCGAAGCAGTAGTAACTTTGGCCGCCATCTGCAAATCGTGTTAGCCACAGCCCGTAGATGCTGGATGTTAGACGCGTCCTCGAAACCGGATGCGCCAAGAAATCGCACGCTGGGCGGAGTCGACGAGCCGACTTCCTCTCAAGCTTCACAGCCGCGACTTCATTTCCAATCCTCTTCACAAACAACACGACTTTCGCTCTCGTAGCACCTTCCTGCATGTTCGCAGCACCTTTAATGAAGCCAGCGATCTTTGTTCGAGCGTTCATCTTCTGCCACGGCCGGGCGCGCGCGTGAAGGCGGCAGAGGGCATGTTTGTTTGCTCAAAATCGCGTGGCGAGATGATTCTTGCAACGAGCAGTGCCTCGATGGCGGCCATATTCGTCCTGAACCAAGACATGGCTACAAATTATGTCAAGGTACTGGTTCACCCACCAAGCAGCTAGCCGCTCGCCACAGTCAGTGGCCAGACCCTGGTTTGAGACATTTTGCGGAAGTGGTGGCAGAATAATCTGGCAATACATGAGCGAGAAGCAGCCATGCTTCGTGGCAGCGCGTCTGAAAAGATGTAGCCATACTGCAGGATGTAAGTTTGGATGTGTGCCAGAGTATGAGGGTGCTGCTGGTCTTATGGTATAGAGCCCGGTCGCCTTATGCAGGCAGTCGAGCTCCTCCAGTGTGCATTGCTCAAAGCGATCGAAATAGCCATGAACATCGAAGGCAGTCTGATTGCTTCAAACGCAAGCTGCAAAGTCGGCTTTGAGGCGCTTTGATGCAGACTAAAGCGGTTGCGTGCGTATCCATCATGGCTTAGGCGCAAAGGCAAACGCTTCACACGGGGCTAAGGCATGCCTGAGGAGCGAACACAGGAGCTGACGCGAAGGGTTCTCTACAAGATTGAGCGCAGCATTCCGTGTTAACTCTGCGTTGCAGCTATCACCAACGGTCGACGCGACGCGCAGACAGTGAGCGCACTGCAACGGTTGGCGTCAACCTTCACTTGACGCCCTTCCGCTTCCATTCTCACTTCTGCATCGGAGAAGCTTTCGCACGCAATTTCGAGCCGAATCTACTCCCTCCTCTCCACCGACTTTTCAACACCAGAAGCCTAAACATCTCGCCTACCTCCACCTGCGTCGGTCGTGTTCACGGTATTCGCAGCACATTCGCCGCATCTGGTTCGCGCATTCTGGCCAGCACCAATTGATTTTGGCAGCGCGCCATCATCGCTGCCATCATGGCGGCTAAGCAGCGCAACGAAGCTGAGATGCAACGCATCATCGGACATATGTTTCTACCCCCGAAATTGCCTTCCAGCGAGGACGCAGGCAGCGACACCAGTCTCGTCGCCATCGCCCTTGAGGCTCTGGTCTCTCTTCGAGACCTTATCTTACCAAGCTCAGTACCGACAGCTCTGTCAAACGCCATCGCAGTCATAGATCGCCTACAGAAGATCAATAGCTTAGAGGACGGCAAGGCCGACAAACTAGCTCTCCACAAGACCCTGCTTGACTTGCCGCTCGGACAGATGCTTGCACTGAAGGTTCACGCCCAGAATGCTGGCGTTTTGATCAGCCGTCAGGCAGATGCACTTGTCTTCGAGGCCTTCGAGCTGTCTCCAGCGAACGAGTCCGTCGTGGGAACTAAGGGCAGACTGAACCGCACCTTTCCTGGCATGGCTGTGTCGTTGAGTACTGAAACTCTCGCGCAGGACGATTGCGCCGCCACGATTGCGACGACCCTCTCGACCATGTGTCAACAAAAGGCACCAGGGATGCAACCCACCTCACGCAAGGCTGGCGCTTCGCACGAAGAAGAGCGCGACACGGCGTCTCCAGCTGCAGTTACTGAGCTTTTCTTTGGATACCTGAGAGGAATCGAACCGAGAAATCTCACCGCCGAATCTCAAATCAACAAGCACACTAGGGACGAAGTACTCTGGGAGAATGCGAAGACACCATGGCGACGCTCATCAATGTGGCTTCTGATACGTGTAGCCCTACAGCTTGTGCTGTGTCGGTCTCCCGGTGGCTCTCGAGACCTTTACAAAGAAGTTATGGTCTACGCCATGAGTTTCGTTCTCCGGACTAACCCGTCTCTATCAAGTGACCTGATGTTTTGCATGAGCGCAAAGATCTCACGTCGTCTCCAGAAGCTGCGCGGAGTGGCACCCACGCTGCCTGCCTCAGTGAGAGCCAGCGTCGATCATGTTCTTCGCGAGACGACAGATGCGCTCTCCGCGCGATGGATTACCATACAGCACCGAGATCAGCGTGATCTGGAACTTCCGTCCTTGGCAGAACTGAATTTCGAGTTCGATACTCAAGTTAGCCTTCCAGAAGTCGACCAGTACCTGGAAGCGCTACGCTCTCGTCAGAGAAATGGATCACCATCGTCTTTTGTGCCTTCCTCGCAGCTGTTGCACCACAGCTCTAGTCACTTGCCTCCTCTACCTTCAAGCAATTCAGCAGATGTGTCTTACGCCACGGCCAACCTACGTCAATTCGAGCAGTGGATATCGGATCACCTGGATCAGTGGCTCGTTTTACACGCTCAAGACGATGCCTGCCAGCAATTACACGAGCTGGTGGGAAAGTATCACAGATTGGCCGAGAGTCACTATTCGCAGAACCCGGAAATGCAGTCTGTTATGATCCTGACAATATACGAGCTTTGGGTGGCTTGTGACCGCATGGCCGTCAAGATTTGTCCTTTGCTGGCTGAGTTCGACCCAGACATATCGACTGATGTGCTCGAGAACCTATTATTGCCATTCCGCGCTCAAATGCAATGTCTGATCGGCGTCGAGGAGTACCTGCGTTCGCGGCAGCGTATGGCTACCAAATCAGCAGAACAACTTTACAGCATGGGAACACAGGGCTTTGCGAGCAGATTCTACGATCAGTCAGATAAGCATCAAAAGCTGCTGGCGACCATCGAGCGAGATGCTGCGAAGGCTCGTGAAGAGAAAGCAAAGGAGTTCCAACGTACCCAAGCTGAGTATCGCCGCCTCGAGACGCTCTACGGTGAAGCGCAGTGCGAATACACAACCACGGTCGTTGACACTTGGTGCGACCCTCCGGAGACGAAAGAAGTGCACAGTTCGAGCTGCCGGAAATGTTCGCTGGCAAGACAGCGCGACAACCTGTCTATAACGGTCCACGAGTGGCCCCTGCCAAGTGCTCCAATTCGTGCACGTGTCGTGGTGTTCGAGCTTCAGATACCACTTTGGTTGGGGCATTGGAGAGACACTCGCGCATACTTTTTGCGGAACGTGCTCAAGGGCACGCGACCTCTTCTTCGGCCACGCACGTTGTACCTTCTCTCGTCAAACGACCCCCATCTCACTGTCAATCATTTCAAGCGAGGAGCGCACCACCGCATCAGTCTCCTTTCTGAGACCAAACCATGCGTGAACACACACTACAAGAGCAAGGCCATTGCAGACTTGTCAGAATCCGATGTATGCCAGCCAAATGGACTTCAGTATAACTATTACGACTCGACGAGCACCACGAACATGGGGAAGTTCACATATGCGGATACTGTCGCCCAGGCCTGCACCTATAAGCTGTCGCGTAGCGCTCTGCAGAGCTTCGCCTTTCGTCCCACTTGCGCGCCAGATGGTCCGTCGCCGAACTCGGTCATAGCTTGGCAAGACAAATGTCCAGCGGACATGGCCATTGACGAATACAAGGAGCTGAGCACGATATCGCTGGGACGCCACATCCAGTGGGCAAACATCATGTTGCAGCTCGCTATGCCAGGCGTTGATTTCAGAAAATCCGATACAAATCTCATGTTCCTCCAATGCATCAATTAAGCAGGACCGTCTAGAGGCACAGAAGTTGTCCGTGAGTCGCATCTCTTTCCGAGCGTCAGCGAAAACACCGAACTCCTCGTCGCGAACCTCTTCAAGGCGTTTCAGAGAGTGAAAGAGAACTGGGAGTCTGCGCAAGCTCTGCACACTTTCATCGCCATTGCCACTCGTCTGCTCTCGCTCGGCACTTCCGCGTCTTCTCGCGACAGTTGCCTGGAATTTCTGGCGGAAACGCGCGAGGTAGCAATGAAGTGGCTTCTTGCGCTGCGAGAGAAAGCTTACGCAGCTGAAGGGCATGACGAGAGGACTTCATTCGCCCTGAAGAGTGTCGAGGTTGCATTGATCTGTGCATCGACATTCGATGTGGAAGATGACTACATCGATGGAGTGCTCCGGGATAATGCGTCAATCTTGCTGCAATGCTCGATCGTGATCCAAGAAGGAGAGCACAGTCGTTTGAATGGCAACGGCCATCACACATCGCTGCTTCGCATACGCTACCAGCGGCTTCTCCATCGAATCTACAGGTCACTAGCTCAGCAACAGTTGCACAGTCACCTTGACCTCGCTGTTGGCGAGCTATGGTCTGGTTACAACCCAGGCAGCAATGGCTGGCGCTTGGTATCGAACACCGCGGACCATTGGCTAACGACAGAGACTGCAGCAAAGGCACTTTTTCCAAGCATGAATGTCCATTTCGATCTGCTCAGCGGTACTCTATTGGTCAACGGGCTCCCTTTGGACAAGCCTCCCAGGAACTACCGCCAGTGTCCAATGTACTCTACTCTTTTCCGCCATGCTGCTGTTGAGGTCATGCCTTGCATGGCTCCTGGCTTCGATTTCTCAACCAAGCGTAGCTTCGGCGGCGGCTATGCTGTGCAACTTGGTCTCAAGAATGGTGAGCTTCTAGTCCGAGCTCAAAAAGGCAACCAAATCTTTGAGGCGATTCCCCCTCGACTTATGGGTGCATACCCGTCACATTTCCAGGATGACTATGTACACTGGCTCGACCAGAGCAACAATGTTGTCCAATTTCGGCTCAAGTCTGATCCGTGGAACACTGTTTCGCCTTCAATCTGGACACTCTCTGCCATTCCTGGGCTTTCCAAATGGCAGCTTGCGAAGGGCGAATCTGCTGTGACCGGAATCAGCTCGAAGACATCGCAACACATAGCGAGCATCCTGGATCCGCTGGCAGAGCTCAGAGCTATCCATAATATATTTCAGAAGAGCGGTCCGCAGCAGGGACTTCACGTAGACGTGCCCACTTTGCACATCGGGTTTCTATTGTCTACTCGGAGCTCGATGCTGGAGTCTCGAGAGTACCGCTCTATGGTCGTTGACGACGATCAAAGCGTGGGCACCTTGGTGGGTCTCAAGAGCAAGATTGTGCTCAAGCCCGCCAACACCAACGTTCCGCACTCTGGTAACCGCATGTTACTTGTGCCTGAGTCGGAATCCATCTCTTATGGCCAAAAAGATGGACATGTCGTTGTTACAGTCTCAAAGGCGCGAATCTCCAAAGTGCATACCTTGACGATAGACGCAGACCTGGGTCGATTGATTGATAATGGTGATATCGGGTTATACCTGGCATACCTCCACGAACTGACCTCCTTTTGTCTGGTAGATCGGCTCACCACAAAGACTGGCACTGAACAGGCTCTCAGTATCATGAGTGGCGCTGCGATCCATTCCTTGGAACGCTTATCCCAGGACCACGTTCAATCACTTAGGCTTCTGGCGGATCTCAGTCCAGGGCGCACATTCTATCCGTTGAATCTCCGATCAATGCAGGTTGTGCAGTGGGACAATCGACTGAGTTACCTCTCCCAACATGGACATTTTGCCCAAGCTGCCGAGGATCTTCTCCAGCGTGCCCGTAAAGCTGCTGTGTTCTTTCCGGAGACGCAAGCAGAACTCCAACAGGTGACGTTATGTCTACCTGATCCGCATCTGCTTGAGAGAGACAATATCCGCTCCTCTACATTCCGAGTATCTGGATTCGGCGCAGAGGATCATACGTGCAAATATGACGTGGACTACAAGGCTCGCGATCGTGATGCTCACTCAGCACGTTCCGCGCATGTCGCAGACATGGCAAGCTTCATGTTCCGAGACGGTGACGAGCGATCTCTTGCCGCTGTCTCGGCAGGGCAGCTCTGGCGAGCTTCATGCGAATACCCACGTGTTGACGGGCCTGGCTGCTTGAAGAAACCTGAGCAGGTGACTAAATACTCCGCTGGTTCGCTCTCGACAGGAGACGAGCAAGTCATGAAGCAGTTCGCAGCCTTGCATAGATGGTTGGGTAGTCATGAAGCTCGAGCGCACAGGTTCTCGATCATGATATGGCTGTCAACGATTGCTGCAGGATCCAAACTGGACAGGAGTATTCTGCAGGTCATCGGCATGACGTTCAAGGCACCGTCGTTGGCCCGACTCAATTGTCCCGAGATCGATGGCTTCTCGCCAAAGTTTGGCTTCGATTGCGATAGTTCTGAAGTTCGGAGAATCACTGCCACGAACTGCAAGTCGCTTTGGTCATGCCCTGAAAACTCGCTGCCAAGAATGGTGAACGAGAGACAGCAAGCGTACTATGACAGACGCGAGCGTGCATGGCAGCAAACGAGTGATGCTATGGTCAGCGACTTTGTGAGCGCGATCTCTCGACAATGGCCCTGTGAAGTGCCGTCGATCCCAAGCGTGCATCTTCAAGATACATATATTGACGTCGGCAATGCTATAGAAGCGATCAAGAAATGCTTCAAGTCTTGGCACGACAACAAGCTCCTCAAAGAATACTTCGCGGAGATTGAAGTGGCCGTCGGTAGCTGCGGATATCAGGCACTGCCGACCCCATCCATCGCACGCAATGTGCCTGAGGCGTCTGATGTGCTTGCCCGGCGTGCATTCGTATCCGAGCAAGACCTTTTCTCGGCAAACGCTCCCAATCTCCCTGTGAACTGCTATCGCTTCGAGCTCCCCAGTACGCGGCAACAACAGTCACGGCAAGGAGATGAACCGCTCTTAGCTTCGTTGATGAAGACATTGCAGCAAAACCACACACAGTCAAAGTTTGCCAAGAAGTATGCCACCGACCTCGAAGAAAGCTTTCATGCATTGAGTGTCAGCGGTGACCCAAGGCCGTCCGTCATAGTGCCCGAAGCCGCGATGATCGCAAATTTCAGACGCTGTATGGAACATGTCGATCAGATCTACGAAGATCTCAAGCGCTGTGTGCAAATTGCGTCGCGCTCAATATCCCATATGCACACGCCGAGGATCTCTCCACTAGGATTTTTGCAACAACTGTCTCGGCATCGTTGGAGACAATTGAGTCCAGAGTGGCAGAGATGCATTGCAGAGTATGGCGTGGCTGTGACCACACTGCAGCGAGCCATACGTCTTCTCAAACTATCGGATCCTTCCCGGTTAGATGAGCTCGTCGCAGAGCTTCGCAACACTGGCCACACGAATTGGGACCCCATGCAGTATCCAGAGTCTCTGCTCATTGAGGTTGAGAGCGGCATAATGATCCGCGAAGTACAAGAACAAATTGCAGGTTACATGCGCGATCCACCTGGAGGTGAGAATGCAGTGATGCAACTGCTCATGGGCCAAGGCAAGTCGAGTGTGATAGTGCCCATTGTGTCGGCGTTTTTGGCAGGCAGCAATGGGGACAAACTTTGTCGTGTCCTGGTTGCAAAGCCGCAGTCCAAGCAGATGCAGCAGATGCTGATCTCCAAGCTGGGTGGGCTGGTCAATCGACGAGTCTACTACATGCCATTCTCGAGATCGCTGAAGCTCGATGCGGCCAGTGCAGCAACTGTGTGCGATCTGCTGCGAGAGTGTACACGCAACGGCGGTGTTCTTCTCGTGCAGCCCGAACACATCTTGTCCTTCCAACTCATGGCGCTGGAGTGCTTCATCACCGGGAGGGAAGCGGTCGGACGTCAATTGCTGGCACCGGACGTGCAATCCATGCTCAACTCAGCGCGCGATATCGTCGATGAATCGGACGAGAACTTCAGTGTGTCATTCGAACTTATCTACACCATGGGCCCGCAGTGCGCGATCGAGTTCTCGCCAGACCGCTGGATCCTGGTGCAGCAAGTGCTCGACGCGGTGAGACTGCTAGCACCACAGCTGTGGAAGGCGCTTCCTGATGCTGTGGAGTACCTTCCCGGTGCCCTTGCCGGCAGCTTCCCTCGCGTTCGAATCTTGCGCGAAGAAGGCGCAAACCTGCTGCTGGAGAGCTTGGCAGATCACGTCTGCGCGCATGGCCTGCACGGACTGCAAATCTCGCGACAGCCGGCAGCGATTAGAAAAGCAGTGCGCCGATACATCACGACATTCGAGCTCACCGCCGATGAAGTCGCTGCTGTAGAAGACTCCGTCTTCTGGACAGAGGCCACGTCTTCACCACTGCTTCTCCTGCGAGGCTTCATAGCTGGTGGCGTCCTCGCTTTCATCTTCGGCCAGAAGCGCTGGAGAGTGAACTATGGCCTCACCACTGCCCCGCGCACGCCACCGACGAAGCTCGCCGTGCCTTATCGCGCGAAGGACATGCCTTCGCCGCGGTCGGAGTTCAGTCACCCGGACGTAGTCTTGTTTCTGACTTCTCTGTCATACTATTACGGCGGGCTCGACGATGATGATCTTTTCAATGCACTGAGCCATGTCCTGAATTCAGATCAAGCGGACATTGAATACATGGCTTGGGTGCAGGACGCTCCTACTTTGCCCGTCGCTTTCCGGCAGCTCCAGGGTATCAACCTGAAGGACAAGTCACAATGCATCAAAGAAGTCTTTCCCTGCCTTCGGTCTGGCAAGAGTGTCATTGATTACTTCTTGTCGCATGTAGTGTTCCCCAAGGAGATGAAGGAGTCTCCCAAAAAGTTGAGCAGCTCAGGTTGGGATATGGGCCAGTCGAAGAAGGCGTACGGAGGCGCAGTCACAGGATTCTCGGCGAGACCTGCTGCCCGTAGATGTTGCTCATCTCGACTTGCAGGAACAAAAGCACACCAACGCGCTTGTGCTCGAGCACATCCTCCAGCCGAGCAACGGAGTCATCTTGATGCCACCAACGAAGGACGTGACGCTCTCCGACGCCGAGCGTCTACTGACATTGGCCATGGGCCTTACTCCACCAGTCCAGGTCATCCTAGACGTGGGCGCGCAGATTCTCGAGATGGACAACCTGCAGGTTGCCAACACATGGCTCAAGATGCATGACTCTGAGAAGGAAGCGGCGGTGTTTGTCAATGACGACGATGAAATATGTGTTGTGGATCGCGATGGACGCGTCGAGGTGCTCAGAACATCGTCATATGCCACTAGGCTCGGATCTTGCCTGATCTTTCTGGACGAAGCACATACGCGAGGTATCGACTTGAAGTTACCTGCAACATACAGAGCACTTCTTACTCTTGGGGCTGGCCTGACCAAAGACCGGACCACACAGGCTGCAATGAGGATGCGTCGCTTGGGTCAAGGCCAGACGATTGTTTTCTGCGTTCCGCAAGAAATTCAGTCAAAGATCTGTGAGTTAACGTCGAAGAGCGAACCCAAGAGCATCACGCTTGCAGACGTTCTGCTCTGGACCATTTCCGAGACCCACAAGGAGATTCGTCGCTGCATGCCGCTTTGGCAGGTGCAAGGCGAGCGTCTCTGCCGCCAGGCGTCGTTGTGGGGAGAGCGGCAAGAAAATCAAGACATGTCCCAGGATCTCGCTGAGCGGTTTCAGGAGGACGAGGCCCAGTCGATCGAACAGCGCTACCGTGCTCGTCAAGCGCAGTCACAACCTACGCATCTGCGTGACTCTTCCGATGGCAGACTTCGATTGATCGCGCAACGCTGCGAGGAACACGATGATCTGAACCTCAATGCGAGCACACTCCAAGAAGAACAAGAGCGGGAACTGTCGCCGGAAATCGAGCAGGAGAGACAAGTTCAGCGACCCCATGCAGCCGAGCCTGCAAAGCATACTCTTCACAAAGATGTCATTGCATTCGCGAAGCAGGGAACGTACAGCAGCACTTCTTCGGCTTATATGCCCGCGTTCCAGGCTCTGATTGACACGAGCGCTGCGAAAGGCTTCAAGCCAGCCCAGCTGGGAAAGGATGCCAAACTTCTGGTGTCCGTCGATTTTGTGGAGACGATCCAACGCTCTGGAGTCAGTTCTTACATATCTGACTCTTTCCAACGCTCGGTGAACTGGCTTCTGTCGACCAAGACTCCGAAAGGCGACAAGATTGAGAGAATCCTGATCATCTCGCCATTCGAAGCTAATCAACTGTATCCGAGCATGTCGCGGTCGAAGGCCACACTGCATCTCTACAAACCTCGTAGCAACTCCGGCTACGTCCCTCTCGACCGTCTTGACTTTCATACGGTGCCTAGTCAGAGTGTACCGGTTGTACCGCGCTCGCTAGCAGTTCAGCTCAACCTGTTCGCTGGGCAGCTGTACATCAGCTCCTACGAGGACTATCTGGAGATTTGCAAGTTCCTAGGACTCTCTACCAGAGCTGTTACGGAGGACATCGCTGGCTGGCAGCAAGATGCAACGGGCTTCATCCTTCGAGATGACCAGGGACGTCGTGGAGGCGAGTCTGGCTTGGAGAAGAGCCCAGTAAACTTCATGAAAGTTCTGATGGCGAAGATCAGGAAGAATGGAGAGTCTATTGCCAAGACTCAGATGGGCGAGCTGTTGAAGGGGAAATTGTTCCAACAATCGGACTTTGAGTAGAGCTTGGGAAAGAGCTTGGAGAGACATGTGGTTTGTGAGAAAGGGTGTGAGGTGATATCTGCACATGACTGGATGACCATGTTGGTCGGCCGCTCGATCATCGAAATTGTGAATCGATTTGTTCGCGCAACACTTCCAGCCTTCACTTGCGCAACGACCAGAAGGTGACTACAACATTCGGGCGAACGTGCACTCCGCGCCCACTGTTGTGTCACAGCCAATCTTAGGCTAGAAGCAGCTAAGCTTTGCAACTTGAAAATCCATTCTTGTAGAGTAGAGTGGCGAAGGATGAAGTAGGTTGCATGAACCTTACCGCTTTCGGCGGCTTTTGCGAACAGCCACGAAGAGAGAGCGAGTCGTCATGAGCTATCGCACGTAGGAAGTC
>JAASLG010000601.1:0-17189 GCA_013365235.1 Cercospora sesami | reverse complement strand
CAAAGACCAAAACACCCGCCCTTGTTGGCATGATACTTCCAGACACGCTGGAGTGTGGCCTCTGCGAGGTGGGGACGTCCTTGGAGATATTTCTTAGTCCAGAAGTCCCTGTCGATCCCATCTTCCTCACTGAAATATTGCTTCATCTTGTGTCAGACACAGCCAAATAATCGATGGATTTGGATGCTCTGATAAGGAAGCGTATGAGACGCGAAGTATGATTCGGAGCTAGGAAGCCATTGCTCTTATATATGATAATCATTACCTCGCACTGCAGACCGATGCTCGGCCTCACAACTCGCCAGGGCTTGCTCTTCCCATGTTGAGTGTTATGTCCTCCTGGCGAATTATATGGGCGCGACACCTTGGAGATGGGCCTCACTGCGTGGCTGAGTCTTGTCGAAAAGTCTATCGAGCCGCATAGCCGTTTCAGCTGAACAACATCACACGCACGCTGTGAGATGATTGAGTGTGCGGGTGACAGATGAATGGCGTGGCACCCTGGTGAGGAATTGTTGGCTAGGGTTGAAGCTTTTTCTGACAGCTTTTGCTTTCCATAGCAGGTCTGCGAGAACCTGACATGTAGCTCCACAACATTGACAATGTCTTTTGAAAAATAGTTCTGATAAGACTCCATTATGTATGTACTGACACCTTTATGCTTGCTCATGTACATGCACCAAAAAAAAAAAAAAGAAATGTCCAAAGGCAGCCATTAGAGAACCCTTGCGCAGCTCACTCAACTTCAACGAGCGACGGCACTGGACCAGGGTAGCTTCACACAGCTCTTCGCAGATGGTCGCTGTTGGCGACCATTTGCCCGGGGCATGTCCAACTCACGAGAGCACGCTCTCGGCTTTTGCGTAGCACATCTTGTTGACTGAGTGGGAGCAAGAAGTGGCATGTGGAGCCCTCAAGTTGCCATACCTGCGACTACTGGCCCCAGAGTAGGATCCCACCTCCAATCAACGCAGCAGCAGAAACTAGCGCTCCCTCTGTGGTCTCAGGGACACGAATTGCAGCACTCAATCTGCAAATTTCATGAGGTATTCAAGCGGCAGGATCCTCCCAGGCTTAGGGCGATTAACCTGAATTTTGTAGATCGAATAGCCCCGTGCAGCGTTTTTCGGAATATCACAGCCCTTCTTCTGCTCCAGAAACTGGCGTACGATGGTTCGAAATGCCTGGTCTGTAAGCAGCGTAATCTCATCTTCAGAGACCGACAGCATATGCTCCCTGACTTGTTCAATTGCCCGGCTGCTGACCCCATCTAGAAAATATCGCAGATGATTTCCGTCCCGCTTGTGCAGGACAACGGATCCCAAGTATTCTCGTGAAACTTCTTTTGTACCACCTGCGCAGCACAAGGCTGATCTAATCCGCATGTTCATTCTGGGCATCTCAACTTTTTCGGTCTCGGGGATTATGTGTAAATCTGGATTTGATGCGGTTTTCGAGAACCAGGATTGTGGACGGGTATGTTCGGCGCCGTAAGAAGTTTGCTAATGTCGAGAACATGTCTGCGGCAGAGAAGCGATGATGGTTGCTTTGATTTCTCCTTGTTGATAGGCGAGCGCTGTGGTTGTGCGACGCAGTTGTGTTGGGGAAAACTTCCGACTGCAAGTAGATTACATACTTGGCCAGACAGCATTTACAATTGTTACTGTAAGACCACTTCTGCGAAGATATATGGTAGAGCTACCCGTAAGTTTTGCATAAGATTAATTCCAAGCGTCGGGCTGAATGGCCAGTATTCTACGGCCTCAGCGAACCGAACTCACCTAAACTCAGTCCTGAAGGACAAATCTCAACCTCGTCAAAGTCGTCGAGGTTATGGACAGCCTCATTTCATTGCGACTTAGCGCCAAACCTCTACTTCGACGTCTATACTTCCAAATGAAGCATTGCAAGCCCAGCCCGGAAATTGCGCCATAGGTAGTATGGACACGCGATCTCCGTTTCGAAGGCCATGAGCCCACTCCAGCAGCTGCGGATTGGTCTCAGTGTCTGTTTCGTGTGTCTGCCAATCCTTCGCAGCGACTTCATTGTATGCCCAGGTCAGGTAGCAATCGTCAAATTCTTCGCGTCTCCTGCCATTCGTAGGCGAGCCTCTCCTCGCAACATCGAACCAGCTCCAACTCCCGCTTCCATCACCTCCCCAACCTTGATCCCTTCCTTTGACTTTTAAATGTACAGCCCGTACTCGTCCGCCGTATTTGGAGTCCGGGCTGGTTGTGTCAGCTATGGGCGAGATGTATTTCAAAGATCTGGTCTCGACGTATGCGGCCCTGAGAGAAGGCTGAGAGCCATGACTCCGTGTCGTCTCCTCTGTGTTGTAGTGTGCTTCAAAATGTATGCAATCGTAATCGCCGTGCCATAGAATCATCTTCACCAATTCGTCCGGGAGCGGGGATGGCGATACCTTTTGCAAGTATCGTACGGTACGAGAGACATCCTCAGTGGTTTCTGGGTAGTATCCTGTCCTGTGCATGCTCATTGTCTCTGGGTCTAGACTGGCGATCTCTGAGATCGCTTGTTTGAGAGCAGACCAGAGCTGAGACGGTGTCCTCATTCGATGGCAGGTTTATTTAATTCACCGGTTTTGCAAGGGCTTAGAACGCGTGGTTGGTAGTTCTCGGCGATCTTGGAAGGACCATGCAGCAAGTCTGATGAGGATGGCCTGGAAGACGATGGAGATCGGATCTCGAAGCGGCAAGGCAAGCTGGCTGGCTGGCTGAGACGGACGTCATGCGGGGGCGGAAAGACCATTGATCCGTTCCGATGGCCCATGCTTTGCTCTGCTCCGCAGCTTCGTTTTGTCAATCTCGTTATTTCCACTGACTGAAGCACTCGTACTTTGACCGAATGAGTATCGTAGAGATATACTTGTCATTGGACTCACCCAGATCAGAGCGACGTCTCGCTGAAACGCGGCCCAACTTCTGGAACCAGAGGCCCACAAGTCACTCCGTGCTAGACATGCGAAACATCTGCAACCGTCGAGCACTACAGATTCATGATGGACTCAGCTACTAACGTGTGCACTTGGATGGAGATAGCGGCCCTACTACAACACCGAAACATCGTCCGTGGCCGGGGAAGACATGGCGTTCAGACGCGTGGACTGCAGAGGTATGAGCACCTTCGTCCTCGCGCGTGGTGGGCACAACTCCCGTCAGCTCAAGACAGCGAAACCCCACCTGTAAGTGAATACCAGGCCGCGGATATTCTACTGCCACCTCGTGGCGACGCGTCCTGCATGAACTCGACCCGAAGAGACATCGCTTTTGCTTCCAGACTGCGATATGACCATCTGGATCTCGTAACGTATCGCCCTATCTCATGGCCGTGATTATCTTGGAGCACCCGAATGCCACTTGTGTTCTCAACATTGCCTGTGGCCAGGGTGCTTCTTCTCGGATTGGCGCACAAATCGCGCGTTGCGAAACGGCTTTCACATGCGACGCCAAGCCAATGTCACTGCTGCTTGGCGATAGGTCAGGTATAGCAGGCTTGTTCTACCACAAGTCCAGCTAACACGAAGATGTCGTGTAAGCGTGTACGCCCACGTGCTGAGCACATGCCTCAATCTCGCGTCGAGATTTCCGCGCGAAGCTGAATTCCGAAAACAGCTGTCGCGCGGTGGGCAGTAGGATATCAATATCCAGCCTGCTGGGTTTGCACAGGCAGGTCATCTGTTGTATTCTGATTTTCTCTGTCCGTGACAGCGATGTCTGGGCAGCCCGTCGGTCAAACAAATGCAGTTCCAATGCCAGCGGAGCGCGGCAAAGAGAAAACTGGCGTTGTCATCGCGGACACAGAAGCGCTCCCAGACGATGTTGACCTGAAGATTCGTGATAGCGATCTCAGACAGCGGCAAGTACGAACCTGTGCGAGCATGTCGCGAGCTCGAAGAACCATCGAGCTCGTCTCGCGACTTGGGCTGATTCAACCACCAGGTCTTCAAAGGATGGACACTTCTGTTCCTAGCCTACCAAGCGACTGGGGTCATCTATGGTGACATTGGGACATCGCCGCTTTACGTCTACTCCTCGACCTTCTCTTCCCCACCCACCCGAGCGGATGTACTAGGCGTGCTTTCATTCATCATCTGGTCGCTGACGTTGATCGTGACTCTGAAGTACGTCTTGATCGTGCTCCGGGCCGACGACAATGGGGAAGGTGGGACTTTCGCCATATACACCCTTCTGTCTCGATATAGTGACATTATGAAACGGGATCCGAGACTCTACCAGCTCGCCAAGACAGAGCGTCACAAGAGCGAAGATCTACATGTGCACAACGAGAAAATCAGGTCCTGGTTAGAGAAGAGCAGGGTGGCTCACGCAATTTTGAAATTGCTGGCAGTCTTCGGTGTGAGCCTTGTCCTGGCTGACGGTGTCCTGACTCCCGCGCAGTCTGTGTTGGGAGCCATTCAGGGCATCAAAGTCGTAGACGATGGCATCAAAACACCTACCATTGTGGGAGTCAGCTGCGCCATACTGGTAGTACTGTTCTTGGTCCAGCCGCTCGGAGTCCATCGCGTGTCTTCCGCATTCGCTCCGATCGTCATAATTTGGCTACTGTTCAACGGCTGCTTCGGAATCTACAACCTAGCTCAACATGATGCAGGAGTCCTGAAGGCATTTTCGCCATACTTTGCTGGAGCCTGGCTTAAGCGCACCAGAACTGAAGGCTGGAAAAGCCTTGGCGGTATTCTTCTCTGCTTCACTGGAGTGGAATGCTTGTTTGCAGATATGGGTGCGTTCAGTCGACGAGCCATACAGCTGTCTTGGCTTTGCTTCGCGTACCCATGCCTGCTGCTTGCGTACATCGGACAGGCGGCTTATCTCGCAGAATTGCCAGAGGCTTACAGCAATCCTTTTTTCAATACTTTGCCTCCCGGACTTTTCTGGCCATCGCTGGTCCTCGCTATATTGGCTGCGATTGTGGCCTCTCAAGCAACCATTACAGCTTGCTTCCAACTCTTGGCTCAAATCATGAATTCGAGCTACTTCCCGCAAATCCAAATGCACTACACTAGCACGAAGCACCACGGCCAAGTCTACATACCAATCGCCAACTGGGTGCTCATGGTGGGCTGTGTCATCGTCACCGCCGTGTACAACAATGTGAGTATCGTTGAAGCCCACTCATGCAGCCAGATCCATGCTGATGACTCGTTAGACTACGAAATTGGGACACGCATACGGAGTGTGTGTTATCTTGGTGACGTTCATCACTACAAACCTCGTCGCCCTGGTCGCTGTCATCGTATGGCGCGTCCACCCAGCCATTACGTTCCTGATCTGGCTGCCTCTCATCACCTTTGATGGCCTTTTCTTATCTGCATCACTGGTGAAGGTGCCTGACGGAGCCTGGTTCACCTTGATGCTTGCTGCTTGTCTCGCAGCATTTTTCGGACTCTGGAGATACGGCAAAGAAACGCAGTGGACATGCGAGGCAAAAGACAAGATGTCCCTGAACTCACTGGTCGCCACTGCTCCAAATGGAGGGCAGAAGCTGTCAGAGAAATATGGCGGCAGTGAGCTGTTCAAAATCGATGGCCTCGGAATATTTCTAGACAAGTCTGGCGTCTTCACTCCGAAGGTTTATGAGCAGTGGCTCAGGAAGTTTCGTGCTCAGATGGACACAGTTGTTTTCATGCATTTGCGCGCACTGAGCGTACCTCACGTCTCAGAAGAGGACCGTTTCGAGGTCTCCGAGACCAGTGTCAAGGACGTCTACCGGGTTATCATCCGCCATGGATACGGAGACCACGTCATTACGCCTGATTTGGCTCTGCTTGTTTGTCAAGAAGTACGCTCCCTCATCGTTCGACAGGGCCTGGACGATCCTACAATTTCTGAGCGAGTCAGACGCTTGGAAGCGGCATTTGCAGCTCAAACACTGTACATGGTCGGCAAACAGCAAATGCGGATCTCTCATTCGTACAACTTCTTCAAGCGTGCGATGCTGGAGATTTTCCTCTGGATTCGCGAGAACTCTAGAAGTAAATTCGAGAGACTGAATGTTCCCGCGGAGAAGGTTGTCGAAGTGGGTTTCGTAGGGGAGATATAGGAGCACAGCCGAGCAATGATACTGCAGGGAGCGTTGCATAAAGAGCAGAAACCTGACAAAGCCCATCTAGAGGCACTGTCTTGGAGAATGGAAGAGGCCAACGTACGACTGGAAATGTCTAAGATAGGAATCTAGCCTTGACGATGCAAAAGGATGGGTCATGGCCCTCGCTATAGGAACTCTATCGGCAATATACTACACTTGCACCTCTGTAACACAACCCGCGACCAAAGCATGTGGTCAGAACCTCAGTGAAGTTAAGCCGGCTGTGGCCGAGCATCTGTACATGCCAAGACATTTGTTATCTCCGGTCTCGGTCTGCATGTCAGCGTTGGCTGAAGGGCGCGACACAGAACATGTCCGAGCATCCACCGAGCTACATCCTTGCTGTTAAGAACCAAGTCGAGGGTGAGACTCATCGTTCCAGGACAAAGCAATCGCAGTGAGCACTTCGATTCGAGCTCAACACGATGACCTCCGAGCAACCCGATGGCACAACAGAATGGCTTCGTCAGGATCCCCCGAAACTCCCTCCAGGATATGACAAGCATCATATCGTCTTCCTAGAAGCAGTGCACGTGCCATTGGCTGAGTTGCCCTTCGAGTTCACGATTGACAAGTATCTCAAGACCGAACCAAGCCAGATCGCAGAGAGGATCAAGCCAGCCACAATAGTCATCTCCAATGTTATCAACGTCAAGCCTTCGGACATGGACAATGCGCCCAACTTGCAACTTCTGGCAGTCATGGCTACCGGAATGGGGTGGGTAGACAAGGAGTATTGTGCCAAACGAGGCATCTCTGTCGTCAATGCTCCAAGTGCCAATATCGATGCTGTCTCTGAGCATTTTCTCGCACTTTATCTGGCTACTCGAAAGCGAATAGGAGTCTTTGATCAACACGTGAAAACTTCTGACGAATGGCAACGAACGAACTCTTTGGTGAAAACGGTCTTTCCTGACGGTCCACCGCTGGGGGCAAGCCAAGAAACGCTCGGAATCATGGGCCACGGAGCTCTAGGGAGGAACATCCAGCGGCTTGCGAAGGCGATCGGCTTCAAAGAGATTCTCATTGCTGAGCGTAGAGGCGCATCACAGGTCAGAGAGGGTCGGACTCTTTTCGAAGAGGTCATCAAGCGAAGCTCGACAATTGTGTTGGTATTGCCCCGTGAGCCGGACACCGTCAATCTCATTGATGAAGCAGAATTGAAAGCGATGCGGAAAGAAGCCATTGTGATCAACATCGCGCGAGGAGGCATCGTAAATGAGGCAGCTCTTGCCAAAGCTTTGAGGGAAGGATGGATTTTTGGAGCTGCGGCCGATGTCCTCGACACTGAACCTGGAGGACCAGGCTCCACTCCGTTATTGCCGGACATGAGCAAAGGGGAGGAGCCTGTACCGAACCTGCTCATCACTCCGCACACCGCTTGGGTCGCACAGCCTACACTAAGCAATCTGCGGGCAATCAATCGGGATGGAATGACTGCATATGTGGAAGGCAGAATGTACGATCCTAAGAGTAAGCACATGGTTGCAGTGCACGACGGCAAGATCTGGAAGTGAAGAATGGCGGCTTCTGTGCCATTTTGAGAGTCGCAGCTTCGCACTTGCCCAAGATCGCACTTGACCAAGTAGCCTCACGTCACTCAATCTTCTGCAATGTCGTGACAGGTAGGGACGGAACGACAGCGCAGGTTGCTGCTGAGTGGAGAAAACGCCGTACTTCGAGCACAGCATGAAGATTCAAAACAACAATCGCACAGCATTCCATCTTTCAACATGCCAGGCAGAAAGATCGGCAGTCAAATGCCCCGCGCACTGCTCACCATCGAAGACATTATCGCAGCCATGCAACCAATTCTCGAAATTCAGCCCACCGAAAGACTTGTCCTGATCCTCTGCGGTCTTCCAGGTAAGCCAGACTTCCATCCATATGTGTCCTCTTGTCGTCACGTAAATCTGACTATCGTGCCTCCTAGGCTCCGGCAAGACTTCACTCAGCAAAGCCATCGTGTCCGAAAACCTGACTAAATGGAAATACCATTCATTCGACGACCGCATTCTCATCTCCCGGCAAGTCAACACCGGCCCCAAATTCCCCGAACCCATCCCTGATCTTCTCCACGTCTGGTGGGCCGAAACCGAATTCCGCAAAGACCTCTTCAACTGGCTATGCACTTCCAAACCCGGAACCGGTCTCGTTCTCGATTACACCTTTTCGCTCCAACAGGAGCGAGAGGAGTTCAAATTGGTGATCGAAGCTGCTGGAGTCGAATCTCAGCTTGTATTTCTGAATTTCGACGAAGATATCTTGTGGGCAAGAGTATGTGAGAAGAATCAGAGGGAGGAGAAGTTGAAGGTGCCAGGATCTGTGAAGATGACTCGAGCAACTTTTGAGGAAGACCTGGTTACGTTCCAGAAGCCGCAGAATGAGGATGAACACATTGTTAGGGGCACGTGAGCATTTGGGCGAGTCTTCTCAAGTTACATGGCAAAGGAGTCCTTTTCGTCTAGCGAGTCGTTCATTATATTGGGTCAGTAGACATGACGTCTTTGCTGTTCTGAAAAAGACTGTGTAGAAAGATCTTCTCAGTTCGAATCGTTCTTGTAATCTCGTGCCTGTATCCCGTCTGACAGTATGCCTCATGGCTGTTCCCCAAGCTTTTCAAGTCTCATAATTATGTTACAGAATGCCACATCCCGCTTCGAACGCATTAGTCAAGAAAGGTCATCCACACTATCGTCAGTCATGAATCTTCATGCAAAAATAATGGCCTTTCCTCAATCGAAAATCAACCCATCCACTTCCAGAATTTCCCCCAAAGTGTCTTCGGCTCCTCCTCCTCGAACCACATTTCCTCCACTTCCTTCCTACCCGTGTCCAAGTCTGCCTCCGCAGCCTTGATGAACCGTGTGCGGTATATAATCTTGTGGCCCACGTACATGACGACAAACAGAATCAAACTCAGATAAGCGACGAAGAAATCTGTGGTATTCCATGGCATGAAAGCCGTGAAGCCATTGGTGAGAATAATGATCGCGTTGAAGAACAATCCATACCATGAGAACCACGGCTGCCAGAAGGCCTTGTATGGTAGTGTATCGCGGCTTTGGCCTCGGGCGGCAAGCGCACGCATGAAAGCAATGTGGCAAATGTTGATGCACGTCCAGGAGATGAAGCCTGCAACAGCGGTGATGTTGAGGAACCAGTCGAAGACGGTCCCGCCGTTGTTGGACAAGTTCATGAAACCGAGGAGGCCGAAAGCGGCAGTGAAAGCGCAGGCCACGTAGGGGACTCCGGAGGCGGTGGTCAATTTGAAAAAAGCGGGTGCGTTATGCTCATCGGCAAGACCAACGAGGATACGGGAGCCGGAGTAAACGTTCGAGTTCGCGGCGCTGAGGACGACGCAGAGAAGGACAGCGTTGATAATTCCGGGAAGGGCATTGACGCCGGCCAGTTTCGCGGCGATGACCATTGGGGAGGCCGAGGCATCGGTGTTCTCGTTGAGAAGCTGATCGTTGTCGTACGGGATCAGGATACCAATGAAGAAGATGGTGAATACAAAGAAGAAGAGGATACGGTAGAAGGTCTTCTTGATAGCTGCCGGCACAGTCTTCCGTGGGTTGGCGGTCTCTCCAGCTGCAATACCGACCAGTTCGGTACCTTGGTAGGAGAATCCAGCCTGAATCAAGACAGCCCAGAAGCCGACGAACTTGGCGAGAGCGGCATTGTCTGTTACAAGATACTCTGCGAATGCGCCTGGGTCATGGTAATACTTGAATCCAATGTATCCCTGTTGGCCCGCGCCTGCATTGATGCAGATGCCGAAAATTAGGAAGCCGATCACAGTCAGGACCTTGATCGAGGCGAACCAGAATTCCACTTCGCCATAGAAGGACACAGGCAAGAAGTTGATTGCGGTAATTACCACCCAAAATACGCCAATGAAGATACCAACATTAAGGTCGGGCGCCCAGTACTGAATGATCAGTCCAGATGCTGTCAACTCGAGTGCGTAGGTAATGGCCCAAGAGAACCAGTAGATCCAGCCCATTGCGAATCCAAGAGAAGGGTCGACGAAACGAGCAGCGTAGACTGTGAAAGCTCCAGACACGGGAATATAGGTGGCCATCTCTCCGAGTGCCACCATGACCGAGTACACGAGTGTTCCGACGAAGGCATAAGCAATGAGGGCTCCGGCGGGTCCTGCTGTCGCAAGTGCTTGACCTGACCCAATGAACAGACCTGTGCCTATTGTGCCTCCTGCTGAAGATTAGTTGATGCTCACTGACGAAGCATTGCATTTGTGCCAATGCCTCGAGGGTTCCCCGCCCAGGTTTCCGGTAGAGCAGCAATAACGCAGTCGAGGTAGACTTACCAATTGCAATCATCTGAAGATGCCTCGATTGCAGCTTACGCTTCAGCTGCGTGGTCTCGCCGGCCCTGATTGAGTCACCCTTCTCCATGTCGCTACTCGATCGTTGGTCGGCAATCCCATCCTTTTCGTAGGTGAAGGGTGATGCCGTATTGGCGACCTTGATTTTGTCGCTCTCCATGATGCGGTTGCTGAATCACAAGGGCACGAGCTCTCTTCTGTTGGATAATGCTTCTGTCTTCGTACGAGCTAGGCTAGTTGCCGCAATGCCGGATGACTCGACAGCAGCTATGAAGTTCAATTAAGCAGCGTTTGTCCGTCGGGTGAACGGTCGCCGCAAGTCTCACGCGTGACCGTTAAGCGCAAGATGTGACGAAGAAAAGGTGAACGAAGATGGGGAAGTAGTGAAGGTAGTGTATACTTGCCGTTAGCGATCGTGTAGAGGATATTTGTACGTAAACTAGAATGGCTCCGTCGAGGGTGGGTTCCGTTCCACTGGGGCGGGAACAGACTGTAACCCAACGCTGGCACGTGTTGAGTGTGGCCTAGAGGAAATTTTGCAGTGAGTGTCCATAAAATTCTGCACCATGTTGCGAGTTAGCGACACGCCACGGAGAGTCGGCACTGATAGGACGAAATTGTGGCACAGGAAGGCCTGTGCAAAGCCTTCGCAGGACGTCGCTCGAGCGCTAACCAGCGGCTTTGGAGGAGCTTGGCACTGGAAATTCGGCGCGATTATGCCATTTGGGCTACCAGATCCGAGTGCAGGGAGATTCTGACGACGGAAATCGCCTTTGGAGTCGCTCAGTGGCGAGATGATCAGCGACATCGTTCGCGTCTGGCATGTTGTGTGAGGAGAAGTCCTCCGTTAGTGATCACATGGCACGAGGAGAGTAGCAGCGTATGCAAGGGCGGAGCTGCAGGTACTGGGGATCACATAAAGGACCACGATCCACCATCGCCTTGTACTCTGCCGACTCTGCGGCAGTCGCGGCGGTCAATGAAGAGGGGAAATGTACGGAAATCGGAGTGACTAGACCGAGAAGCCTTCGAGGCGTTGCTGCGTCGTCCTATGAGGTTGCGGAGCCCAGGCTGCTTGCGCAGGGCATCGGCGTGATATGCCATGCAATCAGACACTCGAACCTCGTTGGAGCGATCTGAGACCTGCACCGCCGCTGCGGAGGTGGATGGCGAGATCCGTGGAGGAGTTGCGGTACCACGACCTCGAGCGGTGTGCCGCAACAGAGTGCTCCGAAGGCCAGTCGTCGCGCTGCAGCGATATGTGCCTTGCCGCCGAGAGAAGGTGTGCAGGCCACGTGTGGAAGAACGCCATTGGCATCATAGCGCTGCCCATGCGGCTGTAGGGCGTGTTCGAAAGTGAGCCACGAGCGGGTGGGCTCGTGCCTGAGTTGAGTGCCGGAACACGTTGGAGGCTGGGGCGTGTCTCGTAGAGCCGCAGCAGCCCACGCATCGAATGGACGGTGTAGAATGAGGCGCCTTGCCTCTGCGCCATACCATTGCAGTCGCGACAATCGTGTTGGCGACGTGAAGATGTGCGTCGGGACGTGAATCAGTGGTGAAGGCAGCAGAGAGGCCGTGGCTGCCTGATTGTCTGGCCTGGCGCTGGCTCCGGCTGCCGAGCCGAGCGCGGGTCGAACAAGCTTCAGCTCTGCGATTGTCTTATTGTGCAAGCATCATTTACAATACCAAAGACAATAGCCCGCCAGCCGAGACACGCGCACACTCTCCTTCACCATCGATCGACATTCACTTGACGGACTTTCCACAAACACACACTTCCCACCACATCCATCTTCGCGACCCAAGACAACCGCACTACAACATCGCGCACATCACCAACTCGAGCTCCGCGCGGACAGCAGGCAGTTACTACTCACAACCGCGCTCCACCCACCACCGCCGTCGCCACGATGGTGCGTCCAGACACCAGAGCGCGCGCCGGACGGGGCTCTGGTGCTGGCGCCCTGCGACGACGTGCGGACCGCGACGGCGATGCCAGAATGTCCGACATCACAGTCAAAGGCGCCTCCGCTAGCAAAATCGGCAAGAAGCCACCCACAGGTCCGGCCGCAGAAAAGCGCGCCGCCAGAAATCCAGCAGGCACACGCAAGGACCTGACCTCCACGACGGCTCGGAGAGACCTCATCCGTAAAGCGGCAGCCCAAGGAGATGTGTCGATGCGAGAGACGAGACGCCCCGAATTGGTCGAGCTCACTGTCGAGGGATGGAAGGCAAGCAGAGCGGCGGGTAGCTCTGACGGTGGATATAAGTCGCTCATTCAGTGGTTGGAGAAGAAAGCGGGCATGCGGTTAGGACGAAAGGATACCAGAATACGCAGGAATCGATTGGATGCCGATGCGGTGGTCATCAGCGTGCCATCGGCGGATGCGAAGGCTTACGAACGAATGAACGGCTACGAGTGGGCAGGTGCGAAGCTCAGCATCAAGCGCGTGGGCGGCGCGGACCAGGATAGCACCCAACCTTCTTCCGGCGCAGAAGAAACAAAGGCCATGCTCAGAGGTGTGCTTGAGCGCCGCTGGAATCCCGAGATGAAGTTGCTGGATCTATCGGCGCTCGGCGCAGACGCCGAATTGCAAGCTACGGGCATATTTGGCTCGAGCTCGACAACTGCCAAATTCTTTCCCGCACTGATGAAAGTGCTCGATCTTTCTTTCAACACCACGAAAGAGCGCGACGAAGCAATCGAGGCCGTCTCACTGGCAAACAACGAACTCGAAGATCTGAAGATAGTGTCTACGCTATCCCAGTCACTGCCCAATCTGGTCAGCCTGGATCTGTCCGGTAACAAGTTTGCAACTCTAGCGTCATTGGAAGCCTGGCGACACCGATTCAAGAAGCTTCAGCATCTCATCCTCACTGGAAATCCTCTTGACCAGAACGAGCCCAATGCTGGACCGGAAATTATCAAGTGGTTCAAGAATCTACGCACTCTCAATCACATTCAAGTGCGCAGCGATGAGGACATCAAGAACCAGAACAATGTGCAGAACATCCCGTTCCCAATCCGCACACCGCACTTTCAGGACGAGAATGGCATTGTCGAAGGCTTCATACGCAACTGGTTCGCCGGCTTCGACACTGATCGGCCAGCGCTTGCTCGGATGTACTACGATGAGCACTCCGAGTTCTCCTATGCCCTGAACACGCAAGCGCCACGAGATCCTCTGGACACTGAAAAGACGCAGAGCCAAGAATGGGCATCCTACATACAGGGCAGTCGCAACCTCAAGCGCCTCACACAACTCCCAGCGCGACAAAAGCGTTTGGCACGAGGCACGCAGGCCACCATCGATACGTTCGCCGCGATGCCAAAAACGCAACATCCGGATCTTGCCACCGAGCCACAGAAGTGGATGATCGAATCCCATCTGCAACCAGGCATTCCGGATCCCATCAACAATACCCCAGGCGGCGTAGATGGATTCTTCATGTCAATACACGGGGAGTTTACCGAGCCGGAGACGGGCAAGAAGCGCAGCTGCGACCATGCCATCTACATTGGTCCAGGTGGTTCGACTGGCGTGCGCGTCGTCAGCCACACAATCACTATTCGTGCATATGGCGGAGCCCAAGCTTTCCAAGCCACTGCTGGAGTTTCCACGCCGCCAATGCTAGCTGCTGATGCTGCGGGCAATGATGGTCTTCCACAACTCCCAGAAGGTGTCACCATCGAGCTCGCCGAGCAGATGTGCACTGAATTGACCAAGCAGACCGGCATGACGTTAATGTTCTCGTCTGATTGCCTTCGCGAAGCTGGATTCAATTTCGATGCGGCGTTGGCCATGTTCCAAAATGTCAAAGCAACTTTGCCGGCTGCGGCCTACATCAATGGAGCACCAATCGCATAGAGGGAACCTCTGGAGAAAAGAACATCGGCATACGCAGGATCTGAGGAGGAGAAAGGAGGAATGGCGGCAACAGAAGGGCAACTCAACACACAAAAATTTGACACATTAGCGAGGCGAACGGGCTTAGAGGATCGGGCAAGGCACATTGTCTGCATCTGGCAGGAGGCGAAAAATCAAATTGGGTTTCACAGCGAGGCGTTCTGCTTTTGGGGTTTTGCATGAAGAATGGTCGAGGGTGATGATACCAGACTGTGATATGAGAGAGAGGGGGAAACTGCTTTCTACGCACACGGCGGGAACTGAATGAGAAAGAAGCATGGCGGGAAAAATAGATTGATTCGAGTTGCGCATGCATGTACGATATTGGAGACACAGGTTAGACTGTGAGAGATCATCGAAGTAAGACTTTTTGTCACGAGCTCCGCCCTCGAGGGCGTGAGCGAGGAAAGACTCGATTTGTGCCATTCATTTTCCTTTTCTTCTTACCATCTTCACGAATTGAGCATAACCGATTGTCTCAAGACACCATCAAATACCACCATCGTTCCCCAAACCCTCCAAGTTTCAAACCCTCATCATTCGCCTTGACATTTGGCAAGCCAAGAACAACATCCCAATTCTACAATCTACTGCCTACAATTTTCGATATCTCCAAACCACCCCAGTCCCTGTCCACATCTGACACTCGCCAAAAAAGACACTCTCTGTGACACACAACGCAGCGCCAAAAGAGATCTGGTTGGCGAAGCACTAATGGAAGTACTGCGGAAGACGTTTCGCTTGGCAAGAAGCGAAGATAGACGAGAAAGTTAAGTAAGGACTCAACCAGTGGTACTGCTTGTCAGAAAGATCCGGTCATCATTAGGCGAAGGAACCAAAAGAAAACAGAAAACAGACGAGTGGACTGTCGCTTAATGATGCAGACAGCGGGGACTGGTAATAAAGGCGGGGAGCAAATCGCTAAGCCGGGTTGTGAAAGGGATGTCAGAGGAAAAACAGAGATGCATGCCATCGTAAGCATCATGTGGACTGTTTGATGTCTGCCGAGGGCTGCTGAAAGTATGTGCTTTGATCAGACTACCTAGAAGTCTAGATCAAGACCTCCGGTAAGCTCTCCATTTCGCGCCGAGCTCGACCATTCCGCCATCTCGAACTCGCCCCAGGCTTGACTACAACACGTCCAAAAGTATTGTTTCCCAACCCTTGTGGCAGTCGTTCAAATGTCAAAAGTCCGCCGACGGTTTTGTCGGCATTCGCGATGGCGAGCTCTGCTCCTCCGTCAAGAAGAGTGACGCCAGCGATAGAGCCAAGGAATCGAATCTCTTGTTTGGCCTCAAAGGAATGTCCAGCGTAGATGGTGACAACGTCTTCATTCTCGGCAGCGACGAGGGCGCCATTGTCAGTAAATTGGAGGGATCTCGCGCAAGACATCGTACTTTCAGACGTTCGTAGGGGCTTCTTCCAGCTTCGGGCGTCCCACACCATGATACGTCCGTCTTGCGCAGCTGTGGCTACATGTCGATTGTCCTGCGACCATGCGCAAGCGAAGCCATGATCCGTATGCTCTTGTAGCGTGACTATGGGCGTTCCTCGCTGGGCATCAGTGATGAGGGTCTCAGAACTGTCTCCGACCAATACTCGTAAACGACCATCGGCAGACGTTGCAGAGCAATTTACTGCGTGTTCGTATATGAAACTATCAGTGAATCGAAGCGTGCCCACATCCATGAGTCGGACTTTGCGGTCATTTGAGGAGAAGGCTGCGCGGAGGAGACCGGAGCGTCTGTCCCGGAAGCTATGCACATGGGTGACGAGTCCATTGTACGCATGGGTAACGAAACCTTCGGAGACCTCTCGCTTGTCGCTGTCAATGTTGCAGACAGCGTATTCTCCATAAAAGCCACCGGCGATCAGAACGTTATCGGTCTGACTGCCGGGCACAAACACTCTCGGGGAAGCCGATAGACAAGTGATGCGGAAGGCTGCGGCGGTGTTCACTGGCTTGGCCAAGTCCATGGCAGTATTCCGCATATTCGGACACGAGAGCGATGCCCTCATCACCTGATTCGCCGCCGTTCCATAGAATATGTTGTTGCGATCCGCTGCCACAAGCATGTTGCGTAATTGATAATGCTCGAAGCTGCCTTTATGCTGTGGCGCAAAGGAAAGAAATCGGCAGTGGCTCTCTGCATCCCCAGCGATGCCCGAAGGTGCCTGCCGTCGTTGGGGGGAAAGGTAGTTGGAACCAGTGCTCGATGGGTGGAGCATACATCGAGCGAGCATAGCCTGCTCTCGAGCAGGACCAATGAGTTGCCATCGGATGCCTTGTACGTCGACAGCTCGTGACAATACCTGAGTACGGACAACAGGCTCAAGTGGTCGTCCGAGACGAATAGAGGATTGTATCCCAGGCTCAAAGGGAGGGAGGCGTTTGTCCGCTATTGACTTGAGACGCCAATCGTCCATGAATTCTAAAACATCATAATGCCTCCTGGGGTCGTCAACAGGTAGGGCATCTTCATCCATATCCATAATCTGGGAATGCTGTACATTGGTCGTTGTGTAGTCGCTCGCTAGAGAGCGCTGGGCAGTATGTGCGCCAATAGCTGATGAGTCGTCAGATGGCAAAGTTTGTTGCTGACTCGTATCCGCAGATGGAGCGGGCACCATGGGTCGGCTACTAAGATCCAGCGATGCAACAAATGCACCGTTTGCTGCTTCCATGCTCTCATCGGGAGGAAGTGCATTTTCGATTAGTCGACCTTCTCTCGCTGTCGCTCGCCGGCGATGTCCCTCTTCTGATGCGGCTCTTGGTTGCTGCTGCGGATGACCTTGAAGCCGGG
>JAASLG010000600.1:0-15721 GCA_013365235.1 Cercospora sesami | reverse complement strand
GCATGGCATGAGAGACAGTCTCGTCTGCATGTATTCGGCCCTGCTTCTTCGTCAACGTGTACTGTGAAATGTGCGTATGGCCTGATCAACGCATAGCGTGCTGGAGATGATCTGTGTCGTTCAATCTATTCGTGTCTGAAGCATTACTCGCTCTTGCTGCTCTTCGGCTGCATTGCGCCCAGCATCAGCTCGTCCGCCCTCTTTCGCGTCTGCAACGCCCTATGCGTTCTTCCGAAAGGACACTTTCTCCACTCCCACGTTCTCGTTGCCCTCAGCATCCTTCTTCAACTGGTAGACATAGAGCACCAGCACATCACCTTGCACATCCATCAGCACGAACGAAGGAGTATTGGCATCGTCTTCATCATCTCCTCCTAGTGTCTCGTCTGACCACGACAAGGCACCAGTTGCGCTTCCCGGATTGACGAAAAACTTGCCCTCCATTTCGTATGCTTCAAATTTGCATGTTCCGCCCCAACACAGCACATCCACGTCCATCTGTCGTGCGGCAATGAGCAGGGCATCGGGGTCGCCAGGCGGGATGATACTGTCGCCGTGGGTGAAGCCAATTCGCAAGCTGCCGTGCGTCACGACTTTGCTCAGCGCGGTAGGAATCGGGAAGCCGGCGCCTGGAGCTGCATTTGGCCCATCTTGCGCGCTCGTGGATGCGAGCGGAATGTCGAAGTCACCCTTCACGAGTTGGAGATCGGGAGCGAGGTTGCGGAGGAAGTGGTAGACGGAGGGCGAAGTCAGATTGCCCAGACAGAGAATCTGCGAGATCTTGCCGGGGGTCAACAGTTTCTTGAACTGTGTACCATTCACGTCAGCAGGCCATTCGCATATCAATGGTTACGAGATGCGTGTACCTTTGCGGGAATGTCCTAGCAGCCTGTCAGCCAGGCCACACGCAGCACCGTCACGGCGGCGTCGTCAAGCTCACGATTGCGCGGTCAGGAATGAACAGGTCGCCAAGGACCAGAACCAATCGCGAGGCCATGTTGAAGTTGTGTGGATTGTCTCTGTCTACGCTCTCTGCCTAGCTGTGCTGTGTCGCTGCTGCTCGGCCGACTTGCCGCGTCTGCCTTCCGCGCTGTGTCCGATGCCGGGCTCCGAGTGCAAATACTCTCTGCCCACTGCCATTGATGACACGCGATATTGCCCCCAAAACACTCTCCCATTGCCATCACACGCTCTGCCCGCCCTGTATCTCACCTGCACGCCTCGTCCGCGACACTGCGACCCCCTCAGCTGTGTTTTCTTCACGAGAATCGCCTTCGATAATTGACCGGAGCACTGTGAACTGCGCTTCAGGGGCTGGCCTGCACCTGTTCCGACGTCGAGAGCATCCCGAAACGCCAGCGGAGGTCATATACCGCGTCCGCGTCGACCGCCATCTCTTGCTGCACCGGGAGACGTGTTCTCCAGGCAGACGGGAGAAAGTCGCGAAAGGAAGTGGAAGAAGCTCCAGAAGCAGCACTCACGCGAGCCATTGGGCGCTCCCAGGCCGTTTGTCGGCCGACTGAAGCTGCGTCATCCTGGCTGCCCCACGTCTGCTCTTCCGCTCCGCAATACCCCTCGTCGGCATAGGACTCCGTCATACAACAAAACGAATCATGCCGCCCAAGGATCGCCTAGCTCAGCTCTCCAGACATTTTTCCCATTCACCTGCCCACGACATTCCCCTCAACACCCCCTTCTCCATCCAGAGCAAGATCGTTGACGACTTTGCTTCAACGGGATCGGGAGAAACATTCAACAAGCCCGAACAGCGTCGAGACCTCTCCCAATCCGCAGTGTCACAAGAAGAAGAAGGCAAGCGATCCAAGCCCGCCGCATCCACCATGTCCAACCAACCACCACACCCAACCCTCCTCATCCCGGGGCCCATTGAATTCGACGATGCCGTCCTTCAATCCATGTCCCACTACTCCGAATCCCACGTTGGCCAGCCATTCGTCAACTGCTTTGGCGATGTGCTGTCAATGCTGCGGAAGCTCTTCATCTCCACCGACCCCAATGCACAGCCTTTTGTCATCTCAGGCTCAGGGACACTGGGCTGGGATCAAGTCGCTGCCAACTTGACAGAGCCTGGCGATGATGCCCTCGTCCTCCACACCGGCTACTTTGCAGACAGCTTTGCCGACTGCTTCGAGACATACGGAGTCAAGGCTACACAACTCAAGGCTCCTATCGGAGACCGGCCACAGCTCGACGAGATTGAGAAGGCATTGAAGGAGAAGAAGTACAAGGTCATCACTGTCACACACACCGACACCTCAACTGGTGTCCTTTCCGAGATCGAACCTCTGTCCAAACTCGTCAAGAAAGTGTCTCCAGAAACTCTACTCATCGTCGATGGTGTCTGCTCCGTCGGCTGCGAGGAGATCCGCTTCGACGAGTGGGGCGTCGACGCCGTCATCACCGCCTCCCAAAAAGCCATTGGCTGTCCTGCCGGTCTCTCCATCGTCTTCGCATCCGGCCGCGCCATTCAGACGTTCAAGAACCGCAAGACCCCTCCTAACTCATACTTCGGCTCCTGGAAGAACTGGCTACCGATCATGCAAAACTACGAAGCAAAGAAGCCTTCATACTTCGCCACACCTTCTCCTCAACTGATCCACGCCCTTCACACATCACTCACACAGATCCTTTCGATCCCACTCGAACAGCGCTTCCAACGACACAAGGAAGTCAGCCAAAAAATCAAGAAGGCTGTTGCGGACCTGGGACTGAAGCAGTTGGCTAGCAAGCCGGAGAACCAGGCCAATGGTATGACTGCGATATATCTACCCAATGACCTCAAGCCTCCGGAGATTCTGCCAAACCTGTTGAAGAAGGGTGTCATCTTCGCTGGAGGTCTGCACAAGGAGATCGCGACCAAATATATTCGATTTGGACATATGGGTGTGTCGATTATGGATCCTCAAAGGGATGACGTGGACCGTGCATTGCAGAGTTTGAAGGATGCGCTTGGTGAGGTGGGATACAAGACGCCGTAAATGGAAGATGTGTCACGAGAAGGACCATGTAGATGAATGGGAGGAATGTAGTAGCGCCGCAACGCGCATCTATGATGTATCGATCTACTTCCAATGGCATCAATGATATACATATACCCATATCCAGCATATATGAAGACATCTTCACTTTCATCTACTTTCATGGGAGTGAGAAGCTGACACTCATCATCACAGAACTCTCGTGACGAAGTACTGATGTGAGTTGGCGTGCTTTGACCATGGGTCTACGAGGCTTACAAAGAGCGATAGCTGGAGACAGAGGGAGCATCGACCATCCCTTTCCGCTGACCAACTGAACGGGGCACGGGGATATCACAATTCTGCCATCCGGTTTCGAACTACGTAACAAAATGAAGGCCATCGAGAGGTTGCTCACAAAAGAAGACTGTAGGTCCAAATGAAGATGTGATCTGCACTCCATCTCGCAGACGAACACATTGTTGATCAAAATAGTACAAATTTTACAATCAAATACACAAACACCACACACCCAAGAAACAAAAACTCTCAACCGGCGAGCTACTCAAGAAACCAAACACAACTCCCCTGCCTCCTCCTCCCACGTCCTTGGCCTCATGGCAATTTCCACTTCCCTTCTTCGATTCACCTCATCCACTTCCTTCCTCATCAAAACTCTCAACCTCATCGCGATGAGAACTTTCCAGGCCAATTGCTTCTTCCTTTGAACCAAATCTCGCCAATGTGACAAGACGAGTTTTTGGAGGAGGGTGCTGTGGTAGAGGGCTGTTGAGGTTGTGGGTGATGTTGAAGGTTGTTGGGAGGACGTCGAGTGGAGGAGTTGAGCGTATTGGGCAATTGCGCCGGATTTGCGGACTGGTGGGGACGAAGGTAAAGAGGGGGCAGGGGATGAGGAATATGGAGAGGATGAGAGGATGGTGCGTTCGGGGATGTAGCGGTAGCGGGTTGCCATTTTGGTTTCTTTTGTTCCTCGTTGGGCTTGGTTTGGTTGGTGGTTTGGTCTTGTGATGTTGGTTGGTTGTGGTTTTAGAAGATTGGTGAGGTCCGTGAAGGACTGAGTGTCTTGTGTTATTGAGTTTGATCTTGGAGAGGCTTATTCGTTGATGATGTCTTGTGTGGAATGAAGTGATTCGCTGATGTTGTAGTGGAGTGGAGAGAAGCGTGCTTGATGCTTCCTCAAAGTTCGACTTGGCGAATGTGTCGCTGCGATGATTGTTCGTTGCGTGATGCGATGTTTTGAGATTGCAACTTGTGTTTGTATTACCACTTGAGTTGGAAGGTGAATTGATTGATCTCCCATCTAGCAGGCGCAGAAGCACACCTATATCTCTCTTCGTATGACCCTCCGACAACGCGATGATCTCGATCTTTCCTAGAGTAACGTTCCGACATCTCGCGATGACACAAGTAGAGCTACATGGGAAGTCACGGAACATCATCGAAAGCGATGGGTTCTGGCCTGAGGTTGTTGTACGAACCGCGAATGTACCGTCGTTCTCGCAGCGCCACAGGAGACACGATTCCTTCAATCAAAATGCTTGTGAACACAAGGATGACGGAACTCACATACTCTGAAAGTTTCGAAAAGTACATACACTGGCTATTCTACAAGTAAATCCGCAATACATCCGATCATCGCCATCGCCATCCAGCAACCCTACCATTTCCATCGCAGCTTCGCAATGAACACCAACTCATGCCATCTTTCGTGCTGATGCCATCGAGGTACCCGAAGACTACCCCAGGTACCCCATGCCTCCGACCTGTTCTCGTCACCTCTGCCTCTGACGCTCCCCTCCCGAACACTTCCTCGTGAGTACCGCCCACCACTACTTCCCCAGACTCGCCTGCTGCTGAGGCCTACCAGCTCCCGGAATCACCCCACGGGGAAGCGTGGCCCAGTGCGGAGAAGGCGCGGACCTCATTTCTTGCGTGGGAGGTCGCACGATCCCGCCGGACCAGTGCTCCGTTTGACGCCAAGTGCTGAAGGTGTCCTTTGCGGAGACTGATGATGAAGAGGAGGTAGTGCTATTCTGCTGTGCGTTGCTCGACTGTCCTGAAGCGGATTTGCTGATCTCGACAGCTTTGGCTTTTAGTGCTGTTGTGGCGATTTTGTCGAGGTTGTTGCTTGTTGCCGTGGTGGTGAGAGGTTTGGTGGCGGTATTGGGGACCACTGCTCTGCGGCCTAGCAGGAATGGGAGGTCGCTTTGAAGGGAGATGACAGAGGAGTGGAGCGCGCGATTTGATGGCATTTTGTTGATGTCGTTGATGGAGACTCTGCTGTTTGTGTGCAATATGTTACGTCGAGGTCAGTGGAGTACAGCATCTTGTGCTTGCTTGGTCTGCAATGTTATAAGACGTGAGCTCGTCCATGGATCGTAATCAAGCCGTTGATCCGAACAGCAGGAAGACAAAGTCCACGCATCGCTTCGATCATCTGTCACGGGCACATCCGGCATACTTACCAGGTCGCATACACTTCGAGAATGCGTTCGTAGATCGCAAAATGATAATGATGTAGCTCTCGCAGTGTTCGCGGATCTTAGCTATCCTTACCTCACAAAGCTCCCATGCAAAGTCAGCCAGATGGAGAGTGCCATTGGTCCACGGGCTTGCTTGCAGTTGTAGCTTTCCCGACCATGCCAGGGCGTGTGGTTGTTCTGTAGTCCAGTGGTTTCATTCGCTGAAGTGAGAGGTGAAGTCCGTATAGTGCGCTACCGTAGCTCCCGAGGACCGGGTGGAATAGCAACAAGTGACAGGGGTGACCCGATGTCTTCCGTCATTACTTCCATGCATTGTCGTGGGGGATTGGAGCATTCTCACTGTCGCGAAGAAGCCTTGGCATGATGAATGGATGCTCGTCGCTCAGCCTTCAGAGTCACAATACACACGTGGTGTCAGAAACAGCCAGATCACAACGTGAGCTTCGTGGAGTCGACCCGAGTAATCTATTAGAGTCGTCGCGCCGCAGCCTGTACTGTCAATTGTGCAGTCCGCGGCGTGTAACATCGACACAAATGCGTCGTTCGTCTTTGGACCTGTTCTTGTGCACGTGTGTCGCAAGGCTTGCAGAAGAGAGCCTTCATTCTTTCCGGCTACGGCTGACTGACAGCGAGTTCTTGTTCGATAGCTGCAGCGGCGAGAGAACGACAAAAGGCCTGAAGCGACGATGCCCGAAGGACTGTCGCGTGCCGCAATTGTTTGTCTGGGGAAGTGTTCGTCAGCTGATTATACAGTTGAGCTTCCAGAGCACGATGCTTCGATCGCCAAGCGATGCAATAGCAACCGCAAAGCTATGCCGCAGTCTCACGCAGCGCTCGACTGCATGACCCTTCCACGATGTCAATGAGCAGCTTGTGATAGTCAGCGTCGCCTCGATTGTGGTAGGCATTCGATGCTCGCAGATGCTCAAAACAAGATGAAGGGGCGACATTGTGCTGCCGCGAATTGTCGCAAATGTGCTCAGAACGGATGCCCAGCACTGCCGCGATGGGTGTGAGCGACGCCCTCGCGTGTTTGCGCCTGGCTCAGGGATCCCCGTTATTCTTCTATCATTGGGGCCGCGGATGGCGCCATTTGATCTGTCCCAGGCTTGTACAGCACCATCCGGAGGGTATTCAGGAAGTGAAGTCCTCATCATCTCCTATTCGGCTTATGCGACGAATGGGGTAGTCAGCCTTTTGAAGTATGAGTTCTCTGGGCAGGTTCCAGGGTTGATTTCTGCGCGATCTGGGCATCAGCCACGATGGTCATGCCTTGCTGTCGAGACTCGTCTGAGGTCCCGTCAAGCATCGGAGCAGGTGTTTTAGAGCTTCGGTAGTCGCGGCACACGGTGGCGATGGCGCCTTCTGAACTTTCGTGAATGCCAAGTCAGGAGGTGTCTGCAGCGAAAGGTGGCGGACACGCGCGCGCGCGCAAGGTGGCATCTGACGCCAGCTTGCTGGTTCCGACCACGTTGTGCGATTCAACAAGCCGCATCTCTCAGCACCATGTCCATGTCCTGGGCACGCACGTGACGGGCGGAGGACCGCGCCCCATCTCACCTCACCGCCACCACGCCTCATCTGCGACGCTCCTGAGCAGCGCGCGAGCTGCCTCTTGGGTGCTAGCCGGGCAATCTGCGAGCGGCGACGAGGGAGATTGGGAGAGATGGTGGGTGTTATGATTGTCCGAGACGGCGTCGGCGGCGGTCGTGCGTTGCTTCGATAAGTCGCCCGCTTGCCAGCAACGAGATTGCATCAGAAGGCTCGCCGCCGCCGCAGCCGTTGGAAGGAGCGGCGCTTGAGCGTTTGTGGAATATCGCTCACCTGCCAATGCCAATCGCGAGCGCCGAGGCTCGACAAACGTGAGCGCACTAACGAGAGCCCGAATTAGCACGAAACACGAGGCGGCGGAGGGCTGAAGGCGAGGATGGAAAGACAGAGTCGGCAGCATCGCGACATGTGGCCGCCATGGCGAGCACCGGGCACGAGAGACGAGAACACGACGTGCAGAAGAGGCCGAAGTGCGGGCGCGCACCCGAGGCGTGCAGAGTGATGCGATGCCAGCATCCACGGCGGAGATGCAACATCGCATCGCAGCACGGCAGACGGCGTGAGCGGTAACGCAGCTCACCGCAAGGCACGCCGCTCCGATCTCCACAATGCACGGGGTGCAATTTGTGCGGTCGACTACCCACTCTAGGCGAGCAGGCGACGCGAGATGAATGCACGCGCGATGGAGCCAGTTGGGCCTGCGAGAGAGAAGCAGCAGCAGGCGCAGATTGTCCTCAACCAACGCGCTCCGCCAGGACAGACAGCGAGGCCATATCGCACGCGCAGTGGAAGACAGCTGAATGCCCAGCGGCGACGACGACCAGCGAATACCAGGCCGTTGCTGGGCGCAAGCAGAGTCTGGTACCTGCAGCGGGCGGCTGCTGCCCGCCCAAAACAGCTTAGGAGCTACCTCTGGCCTCAGCCTCTTCTCGGGAACATGTCAGGCACAGACCAATCACGCCGCCCGCTGCCCATCTTGGACAACATAGACTTTGTGACCGTTTAGTCAATCTAAATTGCGCCTGGCCACGACGGACATGAATCGACGACCAGGGGCATTGCCGGCGCCTGTGCCCTCCCACGGCCTCCACTACATACATACTGCCCTCGCGTTGACTCGTCGTTCTTTCTCACGAACATCTTCTGTTTCGCGACAACACGCTCTCTTGTCTTTCGGGACCCTTACGCTCTTTAGCACTTCCAGTCACTCTTTTCACCCGTGTTGCCTCCGGCAGGGTCGATTCCTCGCCGCTAACTTCACTTCCGTCGCATATTCTTCTATAGAAAACAGATCCGATTCGAAAGGATGTTCACCAAGGCCACCCTCTTCGCCGCCTTGTTGGCTGGCGCCTCTGCCAACACCCCACCAAGCTACGGTGGTGGTGAGCAGCCAAAGGGCTACGACTACCCAGTCGACAAGAACACCTACCCGGCTGAGCCAACCCACGATGCTACCTATCCCGCTGTTTACCCAACGGAATCGAAGCACGCTGAGTACCCAACCGAGTCCAAGCCTTACGTGTACCCAACTGCTTCGTACCCAACCGAGGAGCACCCAACATACACCAAGCCTGCTGAGGACAAGCCCACCTACCCAGCAACTTACCCGGCTCACGAGGATAAGCCAACCGAGCCTGCGAAGCCATACCTTCCAGAGACCTCCTCGGCCAAGCCATCGAAGTTCACCAAGACTTCTGATGACTACGTCTACGCTACCCTCACCAAGACCGACTACGTGACCATCACCAAGGATGGCAAGCCATACGTCACAACCACTGAGTCTGTGTACACTACCTACTGCCCTGAAAGCGAGGCTACCAAGCCAGTTTACAAGCCAGAGGAGCCAAAGCAGACCTACCCAGCCAAGCCAGATGAGCCAAAGAAGCCTGAGCAGCCAAAGGTGCGTTCCATCGCCAAAGGAATACGTTGTGAAAAACCGTATTCCTTGATTCCAGATGTCTTCGATCAAATCGCTAACTGCTTCCAATAGGAGACTTACCCAGCCAAGCCTGAGGAGCCAAAGAAGCCCGAACAGCCAAAGGACTACCCAAAGAAGCCTGAGGAGAGCAAGCCTGTCTATCCTAACAAGCCATACGGAACTGGCTACCCAGAGAAGAAGCCTGTGCCATCTGGCTACCAGAGCAAGTCTGAGGTTGTCTACGACAAGACTCTGACCTACACTCAAGGCTACGGTGCTTCCACCACTGTCATCACCACCACCGTCAAGTCGACCTCCACCGTCTATCTTACCGAGACCAAGTACGCTCAAAAGCCAACTCAGCCTGCAAAGCCAACTTCGCCTGCTTCTCCAGAACAGCCAAAGCAAACTTACCCAGCCAAGCCTGAGCAACCAAAGAGCTACACCACTGTCAAGACCACCTCCACCATCACAAACTACGTTACCGTGTACCCAACTCAGACTGCCGAGAAGGACTGCAAGTACGCAACCGTGACCGTGACCCAGAAGGAGACAGTCTACGTCAACCAGCCAAAGCCAACTCAGCCAGCCAAGCCTGAGCAGCCAAAGGAGCAGCCAAAGCCTTCTTACCCAGCCAAGCCAAACCAGCCTGAGGCTCCTAAATACCCAACTGGTGGAAAGCCATCTTCTGGCTATGCTAAGCCAACTGGCTTCCAAACCAAGACCAAGTCGGCTACTTACCCTGCTGGCTACCCTACACACACCAAGTCTGAGTCCAAGGCTACATACCCAGCTACTGAGTCCAAGGCGACCTACCCAGCTACTTACCCAGCTGAGTCCAAGCCAACCTACCCAGCAACTCACCCAGCTGAGTCCAAGCCTACCTACCCAGCTACCTATCCAGCTGAGTCCAAGCCTACCTACCCAGCTACCCACCCAGCTGAGTACCCATCCGTGACAACTGCCTACGTCAGCCCTGTCCCAAGCAAGCCAACCTCCCCTGAGGCCCCTGCCGGATACGGCGGAGAGGCACCAAAGGGTTACGCTATGTAAATTTCTCCAACCTCCACAGTACTTGAACAGGAACAGGATTAGAGAAACAGACATGAGTCGCAACAGCAGTAGCGCCAGACTTCACGAATTTGACGAGTAGTCGGAAAGATGGAAGGGACTTCTAAATATCAGACATTTTTGTGTGTGTATTGTTTATTACCTTGGTTTGGGATGTTGAGAGATACCAGCAGCAGGGCTGAGGTGGTGGTTGGGAAGAGGAGAGAGATAATTCTTGTGTAGTTGTGAATCATCATCAAGTGTTCTTTTGATAATATTTTGTGTATATCTTAATTGTTGTTCACTTCTTGTAGACGGCGGCCCTTGCATATCTAGATCTATGATAATGACTTGCATGCCATGATTTGCTGTGCTGTGCTGTGACGTGCTGTGATGTTCCCGACTCTAGTGGGTTGTGGGGTGAGGCTCAGGTAGTGTAAAGGGTGAGGGTCGGGTGGTTCACAGGGCGAGGCTCATGTTGTTTGAAGGCTAAGGCTCAGGTGGTCTGAAGGGTGAGGCTCAGGTGGTTTGAAGGGTAAGCTGTCGCTAGATATATGGACTGGCTTGCATTCCTACACAACTGTGTAGGTCGCCTTGGGCACTCTCTGACTACTCGGCTGGGTATCAGTAGGCTTGAGAGGGGGGTATCAGCAGGCTTGAAAGGGAGTATCAGCAGGCTTGAGAGGGGGTTATCAGTAGGCATGAGAGGGCGGCTATCTTTGCTCCTCTGTAGGGTTATTGGGCTAGGAAGGTGAGCTTAGACATTTGGACGCATTGGCTTGCTTCTACGGGATACCTGGCAGGGTACGTTGACTCTCTTCATTTGACTCGCCTGGTTTATCAGTGTCTTTGCAGTTGGGCAATTCGACTGGTATGTTGGCATGTGGTCAGCTGACTGGCTGGCTTCTCTTGTCCCTTGCTTTACAGTATACGATGGCTTAACCTCAGTTGGGCATATCAGATGGCTCATGAGGCTTGATGTGCTAGGTAGGTCTGGTTGCTATCGGGGACTATGTTGGCTTGCTCTCAGTGCGGTGCTATGCTTGTAATGCTCTGTTTGTTATCGTCAGAACCACAAAAGCAAGAAGCTGTGTTGATCGATGGCTCGTATTGCACTGCTTGCTGTAACGATTGGTGGCAAGAATGTCGTTGAGTGGAAATGACATATTGCCATCTTGTGACGAGGGTCAAAGTGTAATCTGCCTTGCTTGGTAAGTTACTGCATACTCTGTGGGTGCTCATTGGTCATGCGTATAGCTTGCTGTTAGCTGAGGCTTGGGATTGCCTGCATTTGGTAACAGTGAGAGTATAGCATTCTGACATCACAGATACGGTGCTGCAGTCAAGCAAATCGATCGTCATGTCATGAATCCTGCTTCTCTTGCCCCGGCATCGTCAGAAGCGTGACGTTGACCTGTGACCATTTACAGTCGATCAGGATCCGGTTGGCGGCAAAATACATCTCTTGCAGTCTGATGGAACCTTTCTGGTCATCCAGAACAGGCAGATCGACAGGACTATGTTGCAATCAGTTGAGTTCTGTCTTAATGCCTTGCGAATCAAGCTTCGCCTGAAGATCCGGATGACATGGCTCCGTAGATCATGCTCCGGATCTGTTTCGGTATGTGTCGATCACGAGATGGATCTCCGTCTCGGTGCGAGATGACCCAGGCGTCAGCAGGCAAGTTGAGAAGTTTTTCGGTTTTCATCACGTCCTGTTGGTGGAATTGCTTCAAGGCTGGATGCCGGATTCCTCTTACGAGAATTGTTGAATCTCGAGGCTTTGTGGCGTCATTGTTGTTCATCTAGGTCAAACGTTTGGCTTCTGACACCGGGAAAGCGACTCTGTTGAGTGGACTGGATTGATAGGTCACGACGTTTACCACTTGGTCTTTCCAGGTTTGGAGTGTCCGCGATATCGTGGTTGCCGACAGCGATTGGGCGTACCACCGTGGCTGCCGGACTTGTGCATTCAGCGGCCCCCTACACTTTGATAAGACGTTCTTGATCCTGTACTGAATGCAGCATGTCCATTACAGTCCAGCGCAACGCAACGCCTTCTGAATGCGTTCATCGGAATTTATGCCGTCCATTGGGAGAAGTGCGAAGTGACGGCTTCAAACTTTAGAGCGAAGTGGAGCCGAGGCTTGGCGGGGAAATGAGGGGACTGGTCGTCGATCCTCCTCCTTGATTCGTGGACGTATTCTTCCTAGCACCACCACCTCTTTAGCCGGCGATGGCCACGAGCACTACACTTCGGTCGTGCAGCTCATCGCCATGCAGCTCCGCCACGACCAAGATCACCTCAGGCCGGTGCCTGCGGCATTCTTTTTGATACAGCGCTTGATCCTAATTCTTCCTTATCGCTGCCGACATCCATCGAGCAGTTGAATCTCGGGACAATTAAGCGGCAGCATCTGCAGTATAACACTGCTCCCACCCAGTTCCACCCTGGTGGACACAATTCACATTGCAGACACACCATGTGTGTTTGGTTGACTGACGCCCAGCTTGTCCGACCAACCCAGAGTACCCACCTAGGTGAGTGCCATTCTCAGTATGCTGCGAGTATGTTCACGGAGCTGACCTCATCACAGGCCACGGTGCGAGCGATATCTCCATTCGGTGACCTGCAGTCGCGAGGGCAAACAAAAATCAACTATCTTCTCAATGGCAGTAGGTCCCATGCCTGCTGTCATGTACAAAGCCAATGGAGTGATGAAGATTGAAGAAATCATCCATAATGAGCCCCCGCGACTGCTCGTCATCTTCGACAAGGACCAAGAGGAGATTACGCGCATCATCGCAGACGTGTTGGGACATGCCTACCGTCTGGTCGATGGCCTAGAGGGTGCTCGGGGGTGGTCGGATGAGGCTGTGGTGGGACTGGACAAGGATTTCATTACGGCGCCGGAGTCTTTGCGGAGTCTGGACAGGACGGTCATTATGACCCATTGCGTCGATGGACGAGATTCAAGCAACGGACGCCTGACCGAATATTGCGATTACGAGTATCTTTATTCCAAGACGACCCCGATTCGTCGGGATGTGGCAAGGTTCTTGGCCTTTGTGCTGGGCCAATCCAAGCCTCACGAAGACCTCAGAGGAAAGCCAAGGACGACGATGCTATGCATGACATTTTCTGACATTCGCGCGGCTCTGCCAAACTTGGATATACTCTCGGTTGGCGCCGATGCAGTTGAACTTCGCGTGGACCTGTTGCGAGACCCAGAGACTGAGCACAACTTTGGATCTGTGCCAAGCTTGAAGTATGTTGGTGAACAGCTCATGCTGCTCCGACAACGAACCGAGCTGCCCATTATATTCACGACACGCTGCACAAGCGAGAATGGACGTTTCCCTATGGACGACCCAGAGTTGTATTACACCTACCTGCGCAAAGCCATGCAATGGGGCTGCGAATATATTGACGTTGAGTTGTGGCTTCCAGTGGACATCAGACGAAGGCTCGCCGCCGAGAAAGGGCATAGCAAGATCATATCCGCCTGGCACGACTTTTCTGGGCGATTCAAGTGGACCTCGCCACAAGCTCAGCAGATCTTCCAGGAAAGTGCGCTGTACAGCGACGTGGTCAAGATGATCGCACTCGTCAGCAGCATGGAAGACAACTACGAGCTGGAGTACTTTCGATCGACAGTTCAAGGTCAATCGCACCCACCATTCTCGGGCTTGAACATGGGAGTGGCTGGTCAGCTGTCAAGGACACTGAACAAAGTCTTCACACCAATCACTCATCCACTGATGCCACTCATCGCGGCACCCGGTCAGCTTAGCGCTGCTGAGATCAACTCAATGCTCCACTCTATGGGTCAGATGCCAGAGCTAGACATTCATGCGATTGGACGCGTGCGCACAAATGGCCACGCCATGTTCCTTGAGAAGTGTCTCAATGAGCTCAGCTTGCCTCATCGCCTAATATGTGTTGAGCAACCCCCGAGTAGTTCGTTGCAGCCATACCTCGCTAGAGCACAATTTGGGGGTGCCTACATTAATCCTCCGGTGGGGGTCGAGAACGCAACATACCTGCCAACTCTCACTGAGTCTGCATCTGCGATTGGGCAAGTCGACACTGTTGCTGTACGACAAACCAAAAGTGGCAACACACTTGTCGCTGACAATGTCGCGTGGAAAGGCATTCGAGCGACTTTGACTCGGGATTTCGTTCCGAGCGCCTACGCTGGCCGAGCTGCGATTGTCATTGCAAACAACGAGGGTCAGGCTGCAGCTGCAATATATGCACTTACCAGCTTGGATATTGGGGCTCTGTACACCATCGGCTTCCAGTCATCAGGTCACAAGCAGCTGCAAGGTCTCGGCGACCTTGATGCCATCGAATCGCCATTCGCGGTTATCTCGGCGTTGCCAGCGGAGCGGTCTATGGCAGCAGTACCTGTTTTGAAGCATTTCACGGCGAAGATCAGAAAGAGAGCTACGTCCGCTGGCAAGATCTTCCTGGACTTGTCCAATGGCATCAAAGGCAATGGAGACTCGGTGTCGATCGCCGAGTCACTAGGATGGGCAGCATATCCATGTGCAGACTACGTCTCTCGCATCGTGGTAGAGGCGATCCGGGGCTTGGTGGGTGAGAATGTTCCGTGTGACTTCGTGAGGCTCGCAGCTGGGAGGGGATTATACACATGACAGCCATGCAGGGCGATAGTGACACGGCGTTGGGGGTATGGGTATGGGGTATGGGGTATGGGGCATGCAGGCACACTGACACAGTGTAGGGCAGAACAGTCCTTACTGCAGGCATCTCAGCCTTTTCTATGTAGTCTTTAAGCATCGTGGTCTTTTGCTCTGTGCAGTGTTCCATATGGGGAAGGTCGGCTAGGTATTCTCGCGGGAAGGTTCAGCTCGGTCCGATGCACCCCGATGTCTCGTCAACGTCCCGCCCTCCACCGCGTCACTCATCTTGCGCACTTCCAACCTTAGCCGTGCAGATGAGGCTAAAAGCTGCTTTTCTTGCACACACAGAGTTCGACCAACGAAGTCACTACTGTAGCATCTCGTAAATCGAGCCCCTACAGTAAAGCTTTGATCAGAGCTCCCACGGCTCCGCTGTGCCAACAACCGAAATGAGCACAACTTCCACTCAGCGGCAACGAGGACAACGACACAGCATGAGCGGCTCACGAAACTCGGATGTGAGGGCTCGTGTACTACACACCAGCGATGTACACCGACCGTGGTTGTCGCCATCTTTCTGGAACGCTGACAGATAAACCCCGGCTGTCCACGTGCCCAATGCCCCCCGGCTAAAGACAGATTGCTAGCGCATGCTCGGTTCGCCTTCGCGTTGTCGCTCCCCCTCACGAGTATATTCTTGTCCTTCCAGAAAAGTCTGTCTCGAAGCGACGCCTGCATCGTCAGACAGCCTGGCACGCCAGAGTGACCAGTCGCCTGTGCAGGCGCTGCGCTGTTCCAATCTATTGCTCCATTCTCGCCCTGCACCCCAGAACAGGCACTCACCACCGGGAGTGGAGGTGGCTTGCATGCCTCCCACCAAAGCTTGCCCATCCTGCGGACGTCTTGCCGTCCTCAGCAGCAAGAAGAGGCGGTTTGTCGGATCGCCCGCATGCTACCCAGATCCCGTAAGTCGCAGCATGGCTAGCACGCAGCAGCGTGTGGGTGGTAAGGTAGTATGTGCCCTGCAGATCTCCCCCGCCCTTTCGTGCCCGTGATCTGTAAACTTGGGG